>CAUYRT010036364.1:0-57855 GCA_963574885.1 Lepilemur ruficaudatus
GCAAGAGCAAAAGACCCTGTCTCTACTAAAAATAGAAAGAAGTTAGCCAGACAACTAAAACTATATAGAAGAAAAAATTAGCCGGGCATGGTGGCGCATGCCTGTAGTCCCAGCTACTTGGGAGGCTGAGGCAGGAGGATCTCTTGAGCCCAGGAGTTGGAGGTTGCTGTGAGCTAGGCTGATGCCACAGCACTCTAGCCCGGGCAACAGAGCGAGACTCTGTCTCAAAAAAAAAAAAAAGGAGGTGAGGGAATGAACATTTCTCATATTCCTACCATGTACCTGGTCCTTTATGTTGAGTCTTATTTAATCTGTTTAACAGTTTTAATTTCTTGTGCATTAACCTATAGTAGATAGCTCTTGTACATTTTTATTAATTTAATTTTCCCTTTCATAATTTTCCCTCTATACCCCCTACTTCTAAGAACTGACTCAGTTCTTAGAGAAACATTGACTGTGCTTTGTTCCAGGTCGTTTCACTGCAAATTCTGGACCCTCCTTGACCCAAGAGCAATGGTCTAATTCAGTCAATAGAGATTTTCAAAATAAGAGTTATCTTTAATGGGTCAGGACTGTACAAAAGAAACTCTTAAATGTGACGATATTTTTAGTTTTTTATACATTTCTATTTCTCTACGTATCCCTTTGATCTCTTTACCCATAATTTTTGGATTTCAGAATAATATCTATGTCATGTGCTGATGGAGGAAGATATAGGAAGACCAAAAGGCAAATGAGAAGTTGAATCCCCAATCACTTGAAGTATAGGCTTGAGAGTTGAAAGTAATTGGGAGTTAGTATAGCTAGAAGACCCCCCAAGTGATTTCTTTTTAAAGAAAATCCCCTCTAAGTATGCTCTTTAAATTAAATCCCTGGAAGTAAAACAGACCACTCCTTTTTAGTACCATTTCATATTATCAATCACTAAAATTCATGGTATTGAAATGAAAATTCTCTGTCCACAGATATCTCTTCACCACACAGCAAAGCCATTTTTCCTGTAAAGAAAAACTAAAGGTAACTTTTGTGAGATATCATGAACCATTTCCACATAGAGGGAACTAATCACTGCTTACACTGTCCTCAGTAAGGTCAAGAGCATATTCCTGTAGTTGTAGGCATGTGTGATAGGGAAACTTGGTAGTTTTTCTGAGTCACAATTTGATTGTAATGCTGATGGCAATAGCCAAAACCCTGAATGTGAGAATTTGTCTTTGAAGATAGATTATTACTGAAGTTACATTTGGCACTATCTTCTTGTTTTCATTATGCAAAACAAATATTTAAGAAGTCTTTTACAGTTGTCTTTTAATACGTAATAACTTGGATTAAATAAGTTCATAAAATAGTTGTAAAATTACTACCGATGTTGATCTGGGCTATGAGGAACTTAGTTTGGAAGTTTGGATAATATGTAAAGTACCACAGTTACATAACTAAGGCAGATTCTCTGCCAACCAGATTAAATTTGTGTTTTGTTTATATAACAAATACTAGGCACCTGCTCTGTATTGGTCCTGGCCTCAGTGCTGGGGATATTAGGTGAATGAGAGGACAACAATTCTGCTGTCATGGAGCTTTCCTTCTAGGAGAAGACAGAAAATAAACAAAATAAATTTGATCATTTTAGATGCCATTTTGAAGTAATAAAGAGCACCTATTGTTATGACGATTCAAATGTGTCAGGATGTCTTCTGGTTAGTTTTGCTACTGATTTAGCTACAGGTGCTGTGATTCTGCAGGCCAAAGAGCTGCCATCTCTTTAGAGAATTTTCCTTTGTTCCAGTTGGGGATAAAATGTGATAGCTGAAGTACAGAATTTTCCCCCCATTTTCCTTTAGGTAGGGCATACATACAACTTCCTTCTTAAATGCAAAGTGGGATAATCAGCGTGAATTGTTATTGACAGATGTTTTAATTCCCTTTTATAGTCCCTAGTGTCTGTTATGCATCTATAGATCCTTAGAAACATAATACTAATATTTAGTCAATTTCTAAAGCCTGGAAGGGATTATGAGAGATTTATGAGAGTTACTCAGTAAACCAAAATAGTGTCAAAATGTCAAGATATTTGATTGATATTGTAAATTGACTCTCCATGTTGTTACGTGGTTAAGGTTTTAATTTTTTAAAAAATTTACTTGGGATGAAAACAAAAATTAATGGCATGACTTTGATAATATCACATTATGATATTCTGCAAGAAGACCATGCTGATAAGGTTCCGGGCACAGGATGGTGGAATGTATACAGAATGTAAAACGAGGGGGAAAGTACAAATAGTCCTGTTTTTCAGAAATCTGGTACATTTGATGATGTCAAATTTGTAAGAAATAAATAATTTAATCCATATTAATTATATTACACTGAAAGTTGCTTATAAACGCTGGGTTTTTTTTTTTCCTCATAGGAAAATACCATAAATTCTGCATGAAAATGGACTCCTCTAAGGGTTTCCTCTCTTTTGTCTGTTCTTGTATTTTCTAGATGTGAAAAGGAAATTCAGGGTCGTTACATTTTAACTATAGTAATATGTTTTGAGGTTTCCAAGTTTTAATTTTCAAGTTATGGCTTGTTTATACAGTTTCAGGGATGGTTTATAGTCAGATGATTATAAGATAATTTACTTTAAAGACAAAAATGCTAACGTAAGCCTGCAAATATTTATTTCAACATTTACAGCTCAATTCAGTAACATGTTGTTGCATGATTAATGAAAGCTGGGTTTCTTTTAACTGTGCTTAGAAAGAATACTGTTGAAAAAATAAAAATAATGGCTATTATGCTTTGTTTTCTCTGAGGCTTATAGTTTTAGTAATCCCATTAGTATTGCATTCCAGAGTTCCAGAGGAAAGACGTAAAAACTGGTGTCGAGATTATGAAAAATTACCAGAAAAAGAAAAGGAGGACAGATGGAGAGTTGGAGAAAGGGAGAAAGGAAGGAAGAGCGGAGGGGAAGGGAAAGGAGGACTAACAGCCTGGATTAGTGGCTTGGATTTCTTACTCATTAGCTCATTATTTAAGTCATTCATTTGTTCCTTCATAATAGTAACATGCCAGTGATAAGACTTTGGGCAAATAAATTAACCTCTGAGTCTGAGTTTGGGAGAAAAAAAGATTTTAAAAAATAAGAAAAGAAACTGGAAAGAATAATAATTCTGGCTCTGATAGTTATTGTGAGGCTTAAGCAACGTAACATATATGAAAGTGCTTTGGAAAAATTTGCTACAGAAGAAAGTTCTCTACAGATCCTATTAATAAAAGGTACAATTTCTGAAACCATATCTGAGATATTTCAAGCAGTCTGCAGTGAGGCTCTGGCCCCCTAGTACAGGGAGCAAGATGAACAACATCCTTACCTTGTGAGAAAGCTTATAGAGTGTCTCAATGCTTAAGTTGAGTGTATGAGGGTACAGCAGGAGGAGAACAATATCTTTTGATTAGTGCCTGTGATAAAAATGACAAATACTACTGTTTTGAATATTAAAGATAGGATATCTCATTGTTTGGGGAGAAGTTGGGGAGATGATTCATTTTACAAAACGGAAAAAGATCAAGGAGGCTGAATCATTTAATTCAAGGCTTATTTATGCAAAGCTGTTTTTGAATGTTTACGGATCTGAATCAAATAATTTTGGCAGCTCTGTTCCATTAATTGAGACCTTAGCATGTGTCCGTCACTATGCTCAAATTCTTAAGTGTCCTCTTGGTTAATTCTCACAATAATCATATGAGTTGGGCAATAATAGTCGAAAAAAGTAACCTTTGAGGATTTGAGCATATTTTTAAAAGTTTACATATCTAATAAGTGGCAGAATCCAAATCCAGATGCAAGTCTTCACTGCCTTGCTTCTCCACTTCCCACTCTCCAGGCATCTGTCCTCTGTGGCCTGCTTTTCCCCAGCCACACAGGGAACAATGGCACGAGTCAGTCGTGGGCTCTGAGGACATTGAGCTCAGTGACTTTTCTTTCTCTAGCCCATTCCTATTTCCTGTAACATTTCCAAAGAGTGTTGTGTGCCTCCTCATCTCCTGTGATGGTGGCATCAGCCTGAGCCCTTTGTCTAGATCAGTCCGTCTTCTGCTTCAGAGATGCTCTGCTAGTTCCAGCGGTCAGTGAATCCTTCGCAGGGGTAATGGAGGAGCTGGGAAGTGTAGGGATTTAATAAAGGAAAAGACACAGGAAAAAAAGGAAAGTAGGGGCTGGGGAAATATTAATACATTTTATGACTATTAAGTGCCTACTAGCTATCAAGTACAGTGCTAGGTGCTGGGACAAATAGTAAACAAAAAGCAGGGTAGTTCTCACAGAGCTTACAGCCTAGTTGGGTGAGAAGAGACCAGTTCTAAATAAAGAGCCACATGAATTAATGTACAATCTAAAATTATGGTGTTTTATGACAGTAAAACAGTGCGCTGACAAAGAATAAGGAGAAGAAGATATAGTTTAGATGGAGGAGGTATGGTTTCAGAAAAGGCCTCTCTGAGAAAATGATGTTTTAAATAACATGCTTATAAACTATGTTTGAATACTGAAATACTTATATATTGATAATTCTAGAATAATACAAGCATTAGCCTTTGATGGAAGCTAAAGATAACTGTAGGAAATACATGTATTTTTATTACAAATGTGAAGGAGGACCACCGGCAGCTTCCTGGGCCTGTATCAAGTGCGGTCCTGGATGCGACCCATCCTCCACTGTTTAATGGTCAGGTCGTCCGGGGCTTCCGTGTGGAGAAGCAAGAAGGGGCCTATCCCCACTGCTTGCTCTTTTTGATCCTAAGCAGCTCTGCTCAAAGCCAGATGATCTCCAAGTGTCTTAGGGAAGCTTCTGCCACCCCCTCCTCACCTTATTGCCTGCCTGGATGTCTCAACTTTTCCTTTTGCCTACCTTCCACCAACCTTCCCCATGGAATCACCGGGGCGGTTCCAACCCATTCCTATCTCAACAAGAAAACTCTGCAGCTGCCTCCCTTCTGCCCTAAAGGCCTCACATCATTTAAAAGAAGGTTGAGCAGTCAGTAATAACAATGGCGACCACAATAGTCGCTACTCCATTTTTAAATTAAGAAACTCAACAAAGACAATTGGAGAGGTTGACTTGCCCAAGGTCACAGACCTAGGAAAACCATGCGAAGGATTTGAGCCCAGGACTGCCTCTCTCCAAAACCACCTATGCCACCTCCTATAAAAGGACTCCATTTTTTCTGCCCCCGTGGCTATTTTTACCTCTTGCTGAGCCCATCAGCTAAGGTAGGTAGAGTAAAAGGAGGTGGAAGAAGCACATCTGTCCTCCTATTGCAATGGGTTGAAACACCCATTCCACATTACTGCTGCTGTTGCACCAGGAATAAAGGGGGTCAGCGTTTTATCAAAAGGCTTCTGAATTTATTTTTCAGCTTTTAGCTTATATTTTGCTTTTGTACAATTTGATTCATGCACCTAAGTGCTTTTAAAAAGGAAGCTCCATACAGCTGAGAAAGAAAGTTATTAAATTGGTAACATCTTTTGTTATGAAATCATTTTTATGTTTTGAGTGAGTTTCTGTATTTTATTGGTCAGTTTTCTCCCTCGAAAGACCCAATGAACTAAATCCAATTCATTAATTCAGTCTTTCTTTTCCTCCCTGTCTGCCTCTTTTCCTTCTTTTCATCATTCCCTCATAATTTAGGAGATGCTTGCAATACAGTATTTCAAACGCATTGCTAAGCACTGTGGGCTATAGCGATGAGTGCAACTGGTACGTTTCCTAGGATACTACACTGCAAAGAACCAGATCTTTAGAACAGAGGAAAATACAAAAAAACTCTAGCACAAATTATAAAAGGATAAACACTTAAGGATAAACTGATAAAGTGCTATGTTTTTGTTTTTGTTTTGTACATAGATTACTCTCCACTGGGAGATAAGAAAGCTGGGCACTAGGGAAAGCCTCATGAGGAGGTGATAAAAAGGCTAGACTTTGAAAAATGAATGAAAAATTATGTAGAGATGGGGCATGAACAGAGTTTGGGGCAGTAGAACGGTTAGGTAGGTGGGACCTCCAGCTCTTCTTGGGACAAGAATTCCCTGTTTTGATGCTATTTCGAGCAATTGCTCTACCTGGGAAGAAGGATAAGTGTGGGCACTCCATTTTTGTTTTGCCCCACCCTTAATCCTATGCCAAGCAATTGCTACACCTGGGGAGGGGATGTTTTATCAATCTGGGAATTCCCCAGCCCAGGCATAAGATTTAGAAAGTGACCTTGAATAACCTAATTATTATGCAATTAGCTTGAATCTACATTTTGGTTCACCACTACCACCTCCCCCTACAACCAGGTAGGTTTTCTTAGAGGGAGCTTATATATGCAGATGAAATTCTGAGGACACCTGTTGATTATTTGATAACATCCCACACCTTCCAAGAGCCCTCTCCCAGACTAGGCTAATGAAAGGAAACAATCCAAGAATTAAGAAAGAGAGTGAGTCTGTCAGTCAGAGAGAGTGAGTCGGTCTTCTTCTCCACTCAAGGAGACAAACCCATTTTGTTCTACAAGAAAGAACAGCTCTTGTGAAACTGTTTCCTGTCTGAGGTTACTCCATTGCATTGGCGGTGCTGGTGATTTTTCCAAGAAAGGAGCCAGAGGACAGGGATAGTAGTCTGACTGGACACTTTGGTGTGTCTGGTCATGCTTCAGCCAAGAGCACACCAACAGCTGAGGACAGACTGCCACCCTGACATCTTTGGTGCATGACTTGACAGAACCATCAGGAGCTACATGGAGTCAGCAAAAAGCAGGCTGTACATGGTGCAATGGACTGAATGCTTCCGTTTCCCCACAATTCTTATGTTGAAATCCTAACCTCTAAGTTGATGGTGTTAGGAGGTAGGGCCTTTGGTAGGCGATTAGGTCATGAAGGTAGAGCTCTCATGATAAGATTAGTGCTTTTATTATAGCGACCCCAGAGAGCCAGCTAACCTCTTCCATCGTGTGAGGACACAGCAAGAAGTCACCATCTGTGTCCCAGTAAAAGGGCCCTAACCAGACACCAAATCTGCCTGTGCCTTGATGTTGGCCTTAACCAGCCTATAGATCTGTGATAAATAAATTTCTGTTGTTTATAAACTACCTAGTTTATGGTATTTTGTTAATAACAGCCTGAATAGACTAAGACACATGGTCAACAATAAGTATTTCATTTTGATGGGATGTTAGATTTTGAAGACGAATGAAAAAGATAGTTTAAAAAGGTAGGCCAAGTCCAAATTTAGGAGACCTTAAATGCCACTATAAGGACTTAGGATTCTGGGGTTTTTCTAACTCTTATGTGCTGAGGATTGAACCAATTATACACCTTAGTTTATAGCATACTCTCGCCGTGGGTCTATGGCAGGCTCTTCTTCTGCTTCAATCATTCATTCATTTTTATTTCCTTTTATTCCCATGTTCAGTTTCTATCCCCACATCCACCAATGGCAACTATTCTAATGCACTTGATATGTATACTTTTCTTTGTATGTGTTTTTATTATATAAATGTTATTATTTTGAATACATGCTTTTTATTATTAAAGCACCTTTATGGAAAATCTCAAATATAAACAAGTAGAATATTATAATTCTCGTGTATCTATCCAGTTATAATAATGATCAATTCTTGTCTAATCTCATTTTATCTATAGCTCTATGCACTTTAACAATCCTTCCCCTAAAAGAATCACAGATATCATATTATTTCATCTGTAAATATTTTAGTATGAATCTTTAAAAGATAAGGACATTTTTGGGGAAACATAGCTACAACACTGTATCTCCCTTAAAACATTAGTGAAAATTCCTTAATTATTTCTTAAATGTGGTATTCACATTTTCCTAATATTTTTGCAGAGTATCAGAGGAAAATGAAATTATTAAAATCTATTAATTTTGAGGAGTTGCCCTGAAGAGTTGGGGTTGAGGACGGACTGTTGCTTTCTGAAGGATGTGTGGAGGCTGGTTCTGGGAATACTGGAAACTTTGCAAACTGGAATCAACTGTTGCTGCTGGAACAAACTACCACCGCTGGGAAGAGGAAGGCTTGATGCAGTGGTAAGGTTTCCCTCTTTGATTTTTCAGTTTTTTAGAACCTGGTTAGGCCGGGCGTGGTGGCTCACGTCTGTAATCCTAGCACTGTGGGAGGCCGAGGCGGGTGGATAGCTCAAGGTCAGGAGTTCAAAACCAGCCTGAGCAAGAGCGAGACCCTGTCTCTACTAAAAATACAAAGAAATTAATCGGCCAACTAAATATATATATATATGAATATATATATATATATATGAAAATTAGCCGGGCATGGTGGCTCATGCCTGTAGTCCCAGCTACTCAGGAGGCTGAGGCAGAAGGATCACTTGAGCCCAGGAGTTTGAGGTTGCTGTGAGCTAGGCTGATGCCACGGCATTCTAGCCTGGACAACAGAGTGAGACTCTGTCTCAAAAAAGATAAAAAATAAAATAAAATAGAACCTGGTTAACAGTTCCCCAGCTGTGTTAAATTCTCTCTGTTAATAATAACTGTGTGTTTCTGCCTCCTGACTGGACTCCTACTGATACATACCATCTCATGTCCCTTGGGTGCCTCCTCTCCACCACTGTGTTGATGTTATCTAGAATTTTAGTTCTAGATTATTATGGCATAAATATAGTTTTTATTTTCCTTCTTCAGTTGTTTAGAATAAAAAATTAGGGTCTGTATTTCATATGTTTTTTCAGATAAAAATTTTATTTTTCTGTAATTTTTTTCATTTTTAACAGATTTATTGAGGTATAATTGACATATAATAAACTACAAATATTTTAGTTGTACATTTTGGTGAGTTTTAACACGTATGTGCTGGTGATACCATCACCATAATAAAGATAATGGACATGTTCATTGTCCCCCTCAATTTTCTTGTGCTCTTTTATAATCCTGCTCTCTTACCTCTCCCTGTGCCTCCTCCCCATTCCCTGGGACCCACTGATCTGCTTTCTGTCACCACAGATTAGTTGCATTTTCTAGAATTTCATATAAATGGATAAAACAGTATATATTCTTTTCTGTTTGTTTAGCATAATTATTTTGAAGTTCATTCATGTTGTTGCATGTATCAATAGTTTATTCCTTTTTATTCCTGAATAGTATTCCATTACATGAATGTACTACAATTTGTTTATCCTGTCACCAATTAGTAGACATTTGGATTATTTTTAGTTTGGGCTATTACAAATAAATTTGCTATCAACATTTAGGTACAAGTCTTGTAGGGACATATGCTTTCTTTTTCCTCGAATAATACTTTGGAATGGAATGGTTGGATCATATGGTAGGTGTATATTTAACTTTTTCACGCACTGCCAAACTATTTTTAAAAGTAGTTGAGCCATTTTGCATCCCAAACAGTGGTATATGAGAATTCTAGTTTCTCTGCATCCTTGGCAACACTTGGTATGGTTAGTGTGTGGTAGTATTTCATTATGCTTTTAATTTGCATTTTCATGACTAATGGTGTTGAGTGTCTTTTCACATGCTTATTTGCCATCTGTCTTCTCTGGCGAAGTGTCTACTCAAGATAGACTACATTTGGGGCCATAAGACAAGTCTCAATAAAGTTAAAAGGATTCAAGTCATATAAAGTGTGTTTTCAGACCACAGTGGTATTAAGTTAGTAATCAATAACAGAATGATGTCTGGAAAATCCCCAATATTTGGATTCAGTGTTGCTGTTAAGAAATCTGACGTCAATCTGAATCTTATACCTTTGCAGGAGATATGTTCCCTTTCCCTGGAAGCTTTTAGAATTTTCTCTTTCTCTTTGATGTTCTTAAATTTGCAATGCTACTTCTAGGTTCTTAATCTCTTTTATTTGGCACTCAGTCCTTTCCATCTGAATTCTTTCATCCTTCTTTAATTCACGGATATTTATTTTCATTATTTCCTGAAATATTTTACCCTTCCTTTATTTTTCTCCTCTTTTAGACTCCTATTTTCAGAATGTCAGCGTGTCTATTTGTACCCTCCCTGGTGCTTCACTTTTTATTTCTGTATTTATCTCCTTAGTGCCTTTTTTCTGTCTTCTGAGAGATTTCCTCAGTCTTCTTTTTCAGTTCTATGATTTATCCTTTGGCGATACTCAGCTCACTATTTATCCCACCTACTATTCTTTCTTTCAAGTATAGTGTTTTAATACCTAATCTCATTATACCATTTGGCTTTCTTTATGACTTTTTTCCTGCTTCCTATTACAAATATCTTTTTGACAATATTGTTTTGTGCCTCTTTTAAATTCTTAATCTGTTTGTTCCAGTATTTCTGATTGATATGGTATATATTGTTCGGTGTGTGATTTTCTTTTTACAGTGGTTCTAACCTCGGGTGTTTTAAACTGTGAGCTGATGTTCCCCTGGAGTTATGAAGTACTATGGCATCTTCTTGGAGAAGAGCTAGGAGATGAGACCCAGGGAGTCCCAGGTACTAGAACTACAGTCAGCAACCCATCTGCTGCCCCTCCACGAGGCATCACTCCGGCAGGGGTTCTCTTCGAAAGCCTTTGGAAGGGAGATGGCGGTCAGTTCGTGTGCGTTACCATCCCTTATTCAGGCTTGGTGAGTGGGACTGGCGGAGTGAGTGCTCGGGGTGGTGGCTGGCCTCCCTTTCTTGGTGTGGGTTATTGCTGCTGCCTTCTGACTCACAGTGGTCACGGGGCAGGCAACAGCCCAAAGGACACAGGAGAGTGAGGGACAGCAGAACCTGGCAGCACTCCCTTTACCTATTGTCCTGCCTCTGCCCGTCTCCTCACCCAAAGTTCACGATGGCCTTTAGTCTCTCCAGGGGCTTCTTACAGTTTTTAAAATTAGTGCAACCTTGGCTGGGCGTGGTGGCTCACACCTGTAATCCTAGCACTCTGGGAGGCCGAGGCGGGCGGATGGCTCAAGGTCAGGAGTTTGAAACCAGCCTGAGCAAGAGCAAGACTCCGTCTCTACTATAAATAGAAAGAAATTAATTGGCCAACTAAAAATATATAGAAAAAATTAGCCGGGCATGGTGGTGCATGCCTGTAGTCCCAGCTACTTGGGAGGCTGAGGCAGGAGGATTGCTTGTGCCCAGGAGTTTGAGGTTGCTGTGAGCTAGGCTGACGCCACGGCACTCACTCTAGCCCGGGCAGCAGAGTGAGACTCTGTCTCAAAAAAAAATTAGTGCAACCTTCTCTCTTCTGTAGTTTCCCCAGGGCTGATTCTCCAGGCAGGCTGTGGCCCGAGCCTGATCAACGTCCGGTCTGTACTGCAGTGGGTAGTAGTAGTAGGGGTAGGTGACTGAAAGCTTTTGAGTTTGGCTGTGAGAAAATTAATCTTGCAGCAGAGCGCAATAAAGGGAGGTAGGAAACCCAGTGTAGGTAAGCAATCATGGAGATCTGGATTAATAATTTATATGTTGAAGTGAGAAGATACATTTTCTGTATAAACGATTTGCTTGTTAGTTGAGCCTAAGCTGCTGTTTGCTTTTTTTTCCCTCAATATGTTTATTCTTAGTTTTGTTTTTTTTTTGCTTGTTTTTTTTTTGGAGTGAATTTTTGAATTCTCATTGGGGAAATCTCAAGATGTTACAGTGAAAAAGGAAGCTAAATGAGGCCAGATTGGAGAACAAATTGTTATTATTTAAAGCTTATGGACCACCTTGAATATGCCGAGTTCTATTTAAGAAAATATGGAAACATGATCCCTTCTCTTTAATAGCTAACATTTTTAGGAAATATATACCACATTTCTATGTGTGTTTTACTCTATATACTGCCAACATTTAAACTTGTTTAATTTGAGGAATTTCCTCGTATTAGTTTTCTTTCCATCTATTTTTTTTTTGAGGAGGGTTCCCTTTTTAAAAAATATGAAAATAGAGACTATGAACAAATGTCACTGTATATGTTCCTATGGTTTTGAAAGTTAGAAACTAAAACACTACCTTTATCCTGTGATTTTTCAAAAAGCAGGCTGGGCGGAGTGTTTGTTACCCTTTGCAACTGTTACTGAACAGTTGCCCCTCCATGGGATGGTAACTGGCTGGTCTCCATTTTTATTTCAGGCTAAAATCAGGGAGACTGGTTTAAACTGTAGCCCACAAGATTCACATTAACTATAAACATGCGAAAAATGTTCAGTCTTAAGTAAGGTGAGCAAAATGTTGGGTTGTTTTTATTTTCTGATTTTTGCCTATCATTCTGCCAGAAATTCCATGTAAAAGGAATTTGTTGAGATGCAGCAAGAACTTTCAAAAATGATGATGGGCACATCTGCTGACCATGAAGGATACTTACAGACACAGGTGTAGCTGCTTCCGCTGCCTCCCCGCCTGCCATATACCAGTGGTTCTCAAACTTCAGCATGCATCAGAATCACCCAGGGAGTTTGTTAAAGCAGGGATCTCTGGGCCGCACCTCTAAAGTTTCTGATGAGTACTTCTAAGGCAAAGCCTGAGAATTTGCATTTCTAACACATTCCTTGGTCATGGTAATACTGCTAGTCCAGGGACCCACTTTGAGAACCACTGCCATACACCAGTGGTTCTCAGCCCTGGCTGCCCCTTGGGGTCTTAAAAAGAACTCTATTGCCAAAGATTACCAGTGCTCAGGTAATTGGTCGTGATTGAACTGGTTGGGAATGGGGCCTGGATGTTTGTATTTTATAAAAGCTCTTCAGGAGATTTTAAGGTACAGGAGATTCTAAGGTACACTTAGGGTTGAGAAACATTTCCTCATTCTCATTCTCCGCTCGTCATCCAGAGGAACTTGTGTAGTGGTTGTTCTGCCTTCCATTCGAGCCTTCAACATTCAGATGTTATCAGGATATTTCTATTCAGGTTGGTATGTCTGTTGGTCGTGGTCACCACCGAAATGTGTCATTACATATTTAACCTTTCCCTTACTCTTAACATTTCTCTGTGATTTCTCTTTTCTGTCCCAACCTCTCCTCCCTCTTCTTCTCTTTTATCCCTCTCACATCTTCCTGTTGCTTCTTTTAGCACTCTTCACCACGTGGTTAACAATAATCTCCTCGACGCTTTCAGCCTTTCTACCAGTTTCTCCTTCATCTCCTTGCCTTACTGGAAGCCTGGCTTGTTCCAGAAGACAGTGCTTCACTTGCAGCCCCCTCGAATGCGGGCTGCTGGTTTCTAAACATTCTCTGGGTGCTGGGATCTGGAAACCAGTTTATAGTCTTTTCCCCATCTCACTGCAGATTCTAGGCATTTGTTTACTCCTCAGTCCTTATATAAAGTTCCTGCACCTTTGAGGTTGATGATGTCTGGTTGTGCCTCCTCTTTCCCCTTCATATTATTATACTGTCCTATATATAGGACTATATATTGTCCTCCAACCTCTGTGTCTCTCCATTCATTCACTATAAAGTCTTGGGCTCCAGACTCCCAGCCTTTCCTTCAGCACCATCCCCTACCGTCACCCTAGGAGACATCTGCGCCTGCGTGAATGACCACTGAGCACCCTGACATCTTGGTCCTTTGATGGCCCCATCCTGTCTGAGCTTCTGCTTCACTCCACTTCCCCACTGATCTCATTGTTATGCTCTGGGCCTTTCCTGTCCAAGGAAGCACCACTGTCTATGAACTGCTACCTTCCATCATTCCAGCCCACCCTCAGTTGCCTAACACCGCAATCACAGCAAGCCTGTACAGAATTTCTCTTTTTCAGAGGAAAGCACTACCCTTGCCTATGGAACTGGGGATATGTTATTGAACAAATGGTAAATAAAATCTCACATAATTTAAAGTCTTATATGCCATGGAATTGATGAGCTTTCTGTCATACTCATGTATCTATAATAGTATGTGAAATAATGAAATTTCAAAGGCCTAATACAGTGAATTAAAACCTCCTCTTTAGAGGGAAAAATAATCTATCATAAAGGTGGACTGTCTTTGTGGCTTTTTCTGCAGAGGCCAGAAGTGTATAAGATGTGCCCCTGGGCTTCCTAAATTGTCTTTCCTAGATACTTCACGTTATACCCTTAACATTTTATTTCCTAAGCCAGGAATCAGTAACACTATCATGTTTTCTCAGATACTCAGGTTTTACTGTGAAAAAGTTTCTGATGCCTTCAGAATAGATTTTGTGCCTTTTATGACAGCCAGCTTTCTACCAAAGCACGATTGACAACATGATTCTGCAACATGTATCAAGAATCTTAAAAATATTGGTACCCTTTGACAATTTGAGCATAGGGAATGCAGGACTAGGAGGCAAGGACCCATGACAATCCCTTTTGTCTATTTCACTCCTTTATTAAGAGATGTGTGGAAAGGGAAGTATCTTCCCATGTTTTCATTAGGCACAGAGCAGAGCATAGTGATCCTGAAACTCAATTCTCCCCAGAGCTATACTTCCCATTGGGAACAAGCCTAGGGATGTTGGGAGGAGGGATACTGACATATTTCTTTACGTTGTATTTATTTATACACTCTGGGCTATTTTTGTTAGTATCTCTGTGTTACTACTCATAGTGTTCTGTTTTCATACTTTCTGCGTGTGCATAAGGTCTGTGTACAGTTCAGCTGGCATGTGTGGGTAGAGTTAGCATGAAGGGTATGTTTAAGCCAAAGCAGACAATTATTCTTTAATAGAGACAGGCCTATTCTGACCCACTGTGTAGTAACTGGGTGCACAGAAAGGTAGGAAGTACTGTGGGATAGTGGAAAGAGAAAAAGACTAGAGGTCAGAAAACTCAGGAAAATTTTTTGACTTACTACCCTTGGGACTTGGGGCAATTTACTTCATTTATCTGAGCCTCAGTTTCCTTATGTGTGAAACGGGGATCAGAGTTTTACTTTCTCACAGGTTCATTGTGAGGATCACATGATTCAATGTGTCTGAAAGTGCTTTGACAATGACAAAGTGCCATAGGACAAATATAAGGTGTTCCTGGAGGATGAAGTGTGTGCTATCTTGAGCTTTAAGGGGAATATTAAGCTAAATTGACCTACGATATCTGTAGACAATTTAGTAATGATAAATTATAAATTTAAAAATGATTGGGATAAATTATAGTTTGGGAATTATAAAATGATTGAAGATGAATAAAAATGGCAGAAATTTATCAGACTAAGAAGTGCCTCAGATTTCAAAAAATGTGCTCTTTCACTTTTTGTTGTATATAGCAATAGTTAACATAGAACACATTTTAATGTATAACACTAGATAAACAGCATCAAATATTTTTCTATCCAAATAAAAACACAAAGCCCTTTCATAAACCATTTTTCTTTTATAGTAATGCTTCTTTTAAACTTTGCGCAGTGGCAGTATCGTAGCCAATGAGGTTTATCTGGGGTGTGATTATTGCTAATAATGATTCTTTGCTGTTTTTAGACATTTCCTAGATCAT
Source organism: Lepilemur ruficaudatus (assembly GCA_963574885.1). Classification (NCBI taxonomy): domain Eukaryota; kingdom Metazoa; phylum Chordata; class Mammalia; order Primates; family Lepilemuridae; genus Lepilemur; species Lepilemur ruficaudatus. The sequence goes on from CAUYRT010036364.1 coordinate 15,392, forward strand.
AGAGGTAGGAATGGTGCTCTATCCAGTATGAATAATCTTTTATATTTTACTTTTTAAAAATTCCCAGCAAATTTCAGCATGGTACACGTGACAGTGTTAATTATCTAGAGTATCTCAATTTCTGGAAATTTTATTAATCATAGTCTCTCATGTTTGTGGTCCCTTTGGTCCTTCCAATCAAAAATCCTTAAATCATAGTGTCATTTTTTTGGCAAAAGATAAGGATGTTTTACTTATCTCCTAAACTTTGGTTTCCAGTAGTCCCTTATTTCTCATGTACAGGGATTTATAAACCTCATTACTTTTTTCCTACACATTAAGTCTCAAATTTGGCCTTATTTCATTATCTCTAAGGTCATTTTAATATGTACTTGTTTATCTTTTGCCTGGATATACTTTCTGAACCTTAAATATCACCATCGGTACCATATTCCATGTTCACATTTTGGCCTTGCTTCAAAGTGGTGCCAAATTATTCATTCCTCTTCACTGCTTTCTACTTGCTTGCCTTCTCTTTAAGCTAAATTTCACAGTTTGCCTGTTATGTCCCCAGAACAAACAAATGAGTGTCCTGCTCATTTTAGGTTTCCAGTTTGTTGAATCCAGTTGAGTAATTTTCTTAAAGCTTGCAGCATAAACTTGGAACTGTATGAGCAAACATAAATGTATGCACCCCTCTTTATATAAAATATGGGTTTGGAGTTTGCAATTTCAATCCTAGAAAACAAAACATCTTGGTGAGACTGAAGAGCAGTAATGTGGGATGGTGAAAAGCATCGACACGTTCTTCACCCCAGGAAATAGGAGAACATTCTAGGCCCCTTCCTTTGAAAATATCGCCCAGGGTCCCAGGAGAGAAGCTGGAGTTTGGAGAGGTGACAGTCAGAGCTGTGGAAGTGGGTATGGGTTTGGCCCAAGGAGTATATGTGAATGAGAAAGAAAGGAGTAATTTTCAAAAGGGAAAGGTAGCAGTTAGCAAGGTTGGAGGAAGTAGAATGAATGGGAGAACTGAAAGGTCAAAGAAATCAAATAGGAGATATTATAAGAATATAAACTTCATGAGGGCAAAGCTGTTTTTGTCTGTATTGTTCACTATATCATTCTGTTCCTAGTTCCTGGAATAGCACTTGGCATGTGACAGATGCTCAATAAACATTTGCTAAATGGATATATTAATATAAATGAAAAATAAGTGGTCAATGTGTCAGATATGGCAGGGACTTTGAAAAAGCTCAGGGCTAAAACAAATTCACACAAATGTTATGGCAAATGTGAGATTATGGGGGAATGAACAAGTGGAAACAGTGAATATGTCTTTGGAGAAACTTGTTGGCTCCTCCCAGCAAGATGTCATTATTTGTTCCCCATTTCCCAAATTCCCATGGAAATGATCAAATGCGTAGATGAATAGGAGAATCCAAGTTGGCATGCTCACATGCCAAGAATCTTGAGTAATTTTTGCTGGATCCCATGTGGATGGATGGTTCTCCGTTGAAGGCTTGTGAGCACTCTTGTTCTGAGAGCGTATGTATTTGGGATGCAAATAGAAACAGGCCCTGCAGTTCTTCCCTGAGGGGGGCAGGCAATGAAGTAGGCAGTGAGGCCATCACGCCACATTATTTTGTCTTTCTTCTCTCTTTCAAGCCTTCTGAAGGCCTAAAATCTTTACTCAACATTCAGCCTCCACCCAGAGACCATGTTCTGCCCTTTCTAGCACATTCCTCCCTGTCCTTTTGAAGGCTGTTATTGCTGTTTCCTCTTTTGCTGTCTTCAGTTCAGTTGAGGAAGAGAGGATGAGGGGAGGGCAGGGGCTGAGATCAGCACTTTAAGTGCACTCTAAGGGTTGTGGGTACCAACGGAAAAGAACCCAAACTCTGTAAAATAATTTAAAGAGATTTATTCCGATCCAAGTATGAGTGACCATGACCCAGAGTCATGCCCAGGAAGCTTTGGACAAGTGGACTCGCTGTGGTTGGGTTACAGTTTGGTTTAATACATTTCAGGAAGACTGGAATTACGTGTAAAGTCATAAATCAATACACGGAAGGTGTACATTGGTTTGGCCCAAAAAGGTGGGACATCTCAAAGCCACGGGCTTATAGGTTATGGGTAGGTTTAAAGATTCTTTGGTTTGTAATTGGTTAAAGAAATGAAGTTTTGGCTAAAGGCTTAGATAAGGAAGTCTGTTAATCAGAGACAAGCCTCCAGACATATACTGGACAGATACCCAGACTCAAGTGATCTCTTAAATAAATGGAGGACCTTTAGGTATGGTTCAAGCCCTGCCCGGTATAGCCCTAGGCTTGTTAATGAGTTATAATGGATATCTCCAAGAAGAGAACGGGGCATGACAAGGTATGTCTGACCTCCCTTCTCATGGCCAGCAACTCAGCTTTAGGGTATTTCCAGGGTCCCCTTGGCCACGAGGGGGCTCATTCAGTGAGCAGTCGGGGGGTTAAGATTTTATTTTAATTCACATGAGTATGAGTTGGAAGGTCTTGCCTGGAATTCAAGTGCCAGTTTCTGCTTTCTAGAAGACCGCTAATGGGTGCTCCCTTATTGGGTTGGAAAAGGCTGAGCAGGATTAGAGGGAAAGAACTGAATGTACCCCAGGTGTGGTTATGGGCAGGCAATGAAGGAAGCCAGAAGACTAAGATGAGGCTCACTTCTTATTCGCATCCAAGGGAAATGTGGGATGCAGGGACCTAGAAGGGAGTGTGATGCGGAAGGGACAGAGGAACAACTCTGATTGCAGCAAAATATTGCTGTGGTCTCTGAGTCAGCTCCTTTCGGAGCTCACTGAGAATTCTCTTTTTCCCTCCCGAGTTCCCTTCCATACCATAAATAATGAAAACAAAAGAGACTAGGAAGAAGAGTCAGAGCACAGTCTCTAAAAGCCACCATCTGTGGGCTTGAATTTCTTTGGTCCCCAAATCAACCCATGACGATTTTGACTAGACAAGAGGTATTTTATGATTCATTAGTGACTGCTTCCTCCTGCACCGTTTTAGGGAGTACATTTTCTTTAATTTTTGTGGGGGTTCATTTTCAATGTCATTCCTTAGGAACTGTTTCTTGTGATTAAGCCCGACGGCCAAAGATCACCAGCGACAAATCAGTAATTCAACAACGTTAGATTTATTTATTTTCTCCCTTGTCTCCTCCCTACTGGGTGATTATAGTAATATTAACCCAACTGATATCAAAGATGCCGACATGGTGAACACGATGAATAAGGACATTTACAAGCACACTGATACCTGATGCTCCACAGGTGATACAAAGGAGGAATTAGTACCCTGAAAGAAGATTCTGACCAGGCCAGAATCTGAACAACCACCATACACGGAACGCGTTCTGTGAGGGTCGGGTTTCTGCCTTCCCCAGCCGCCATTTCCTTCAGCTCTTTCGGTGAAAGGCTGACAAGTATCGGCATATAATGAATGTGCCTTGCAAATAAACATCTCTCTGATGTGCAGAACTTTGAAAGAAAATGCACTAGCTGGGTTTTTTTTTTCTTTAATTTGTTTTTTCCTATTAGATTTGTAAGCAACACAGAAAAAAGTTCAAAATCTAGAAACCAGTAAAATCAAACTGAAGTGTATGTCTCAGTGTATGATTGTACATTCTAATTTTATGTAATTGTTCCCTTTTTGTTCTTAGAAAGTCAGGAAATTTAAGCTTTGTGACAGCAGTTTTTATTATGCTTTTTGCCTTTGCTGTTTTGATGTTAGTGGATTTAGGGAACAAACCATTCAAATAAAGTTACCATACTGTTGGGGGGGGACAGAAAGAGACAGCTTCTTAAGGGGCTCAGAGCCCTCAGGATACCCTTGCTCTATTGTGACTTAGTGCCACTTCTGAAGAAAAGAGGAAGCTAATGTCTCATTTTGTGACTGTGGGGCAAATCTATGACTCATTATATTTACGGTTCCATTAAACTTAAATTAGGAGAAAATTCCTAGATAAGTATTTTTAAGCAAAAGCTAGTTGTGATGGATTGTAAAAATAGCCACAAATTATTTCATCCTTATATGCATGCTTTTTGCAATATGAATTTATGGTCTTCCCATCATGCAGTGAATTCTGTTTCTCTACCTAGTAGATCTGGGCTTGGTCATGTGATTTACATAGGCAACGGGGTGTCAACAAATGTGCTACAAGTAGAGGCCTGAAAATTGCTTGTGCTTTAGGGCTTTCTGTCTAGCTGCTTTTGGAATCCTTGAGATAACCATGTATGTAGATGGGCCTGCTGGATAAAGACAGACACATGATCATGTCATTCCTGTCACTCCAGCTAACATATGTCAACCACCAAAGATAAATCTGAGGCTATCTTAGACCATCCAACTCTGGCTGAACTGTCACCTACCTGTAGACGTGCTGAGTGAGCCAGCAGTCAGCAGCTGCACAGACCTAGACCAAAAGAACTGCCCACTGCAAAGTGTGTGTTGGATTCTTTGCAACCCACAGAATCATGGGAAATGATAAATGTTTTAAGTCACAATATTTTGGTGTGCTTTGTTATACAGCAAAAGCTAACTGATACTGTAGTGTTTTTAAATCTCTTAGAGCTTTTCAAAATTTAATTTAACCTGCTGCAACAACAGGATTAGGATGAGTTCAGAAAGTAAAAATATAGTCTTAAAATGTAACATTTCTTATGACTGGCTGTCAGTTCTATTGAATCTTTACCTGAGAATTTAAAGGGATTAGTTGATAGAGATCTTTATTGTTTTTTATTATCTCTAGTGAGATAATAAGAGAGATATTTTTAATATCTCTCTCTATCAAGGTCTGAAGTCGAAGATGTTGAGAGGTTAAGCTTTCCAGTTAGTAGCTAGATGAAAGAACAGCTGATTATTCCAGCTTTTATTCCTGCTCTGCCTAATACACCATCAAGTCAATGTTTGCTTAAGGAGTGGTTAGTATTTATTGCCTTTTAGTTCAACAACAGGCTACTTTTTTTTTTTTTTTTTTGAGACAGAGTCTTGCTCTGTCACCCTGGCTAGAGTGCAGTGGTGTCATCATAGCTCACTGCAACCTCCAGCTCCTGCAGCTGTCTCTGTGCTGCCTCTCTTTCTCACCTGCCACTCCTCAAACCATGGTAACCTGGTTTCTGCTCTGCCATGCTAACAAAATGCTTCTCACCCAGGTCACAAGGAACCCTGTGTTGCTAAATCCAATGAATACTCTTCAATGTCTATTTCACCCTCGCTGTCTACCTGGTACCCAGGAGAGACACTCGGGCATCATCCTGGACTTCTCTGCTCCTCTATTGTCATCCTTGATTAATTTACGAGTCCTGTCAGCTCTACCTCTTTCATGGTTCCTGAGTAAATCCAGTTCTCTTCATCCACACAGCCGCACTACCATTTTACCCACCCTCAAAGGCCAGCACCTTCTCTTGCCTGGATTATGCAACAGCTTTATAACTGGTCCCTTTGCCCTGGTCTTGCCCCTTCCCCTCTATTTTCCATATAGCTATCAGAATTGTCAGAAAGACCTTCTTTGAATGCAAACCTGGTTGTAGATGTCCCTTGTGTTAAAACTCTTTAATGGTTCTCCACATCCCTTTCTAGAAACACCCATACAGTTCACGATTTAAACGGGAGTGTGCCAGAATGTACCTAACTCTCCAACCTTATTTCTGGCCATTCTTTATCACTTAGCCAGCCTGATTTCTTTTGGTTCTTCATCAGTGTTCTGTTCACCTCTGAGCATTTGGATGTGTAGTTCTCTCTACCTGGAACGATATTCTCCACTCCCTCCCCCATTTGGCTAGACTAACTGCAGTTATTCTTTCAGGATCCAGCTTCCATGATCCCCGAGAAGCCTTCCCTGGAGGCCTGGAAGGACCCCCTCCAGCAGCTCCAGGGGTTTCCTCAACCAGCGTTTTCTGAATTGTCTGCTTTTCCCCGGAAGGCAGGACCACATGGGACTTACTCATCTTTAAATCTCCAGCCACTACCACAGTCCCTGGCACCTGATCACCTACCCTCAATTAATAGTTGTTGCATTGACTTTAATTAAACATTGGAGTTATTTTCAGGTTATCTGTTTCTTGTGGCAAGTCAATCTGAACATTTCACTTATGAAACTCTTTCATGTATTATTCAACTTAATTATATTTTTAGCCTGCAACATTATTTTAGATGTTATTTTTTTACTATGATAATTGGAATTGGCTTTTATTCTTCCAAACTTACTACTTTTCTGTATTGAAATATTTTCTCCGACATACTTAGATTTTGTGAAAATGGTTGTTTTAAATATTTCGGGAGCCGCATTAAAAAATGAAAAAGAAGCAGGTGAAACGAGTTCTAATAATATATTTTGTTTAACCCAATATATCCAAATTATTATCATTTCATCGTGCAATTATTTTTTTCTTACAAAGTCTTTGAAATCTGAAGTATAATTTGTACTTGCAGCACACCTGAACCTGGACTAGTTATTTTCAAGTGCGTGAGCCACAGGTGGTTGGTGGCTGCCATATTGCACAGCGCAGCGCCGTGCCCTTCTCAGTTCTCAAGTGTTTCTGTCACACACTTTTCCTCTCTAACTTTCTCTCTCTCCGTTTCAGGGAAAACATGCTCCCAATCATCTGTGTCTCTATGCCAAGGTCAAGCCTTTTGAAACTGAAATGCCAAACACTTGACTCCATGGTTATGTTCACTTTGCCAAGTGGTATCTGCCCGGGAGCTGTGCGGAATAATGTCCCGGATGACTTAACCTGAAAGGGCCAGGAGGGCATTGGAATGTGAGTGGTGCATGGGAAACTTTTTAAAAAAAATATTATCCAGCCACAGCTGTAGTGATTTACTATTAAATAATAGAGCTTAATAATCTTTCCGTTTATTTTCTCGAGCTTCCTATCTACTTTACAGCTTATAGCCATCATGTAAATAGCACAGAATTCTTTCTTTCCTCTTCATAATTTTAGCTTTGAATTGTCTACGTTGAAATGCAAATATTTGTTTTCTAATTTCTCTAAGATTTTCTTGAAAAATATTTTTCCAGTCTGCTGTAATTTTTCTTTTAATTCCCACATGTGCTTGGCATTTTTCACCCCAAACTGTGTAGCATACACTGCAAAATTGTGATTTTGTAAAGTAAAAGATGACAGTTGCAACTGTTGGGTGACTCCTCATTCTTTACAATATTTTTACTCTAAAAAGTACTTATTATTTTTACTTATAATTGAAATCAAGAGGCATACTTTTGAAAATTTCTATGTGTAAATATTACTAATATTCTATACTGAGGAAAAGGATAGGTTGGGGAAATTTCTTCTCCAAAGATTCTTCTTATATTCAAATATTTTAAAACATTTATTAGGGCTCATGCCTGTAATCCTAGCACTCTGGGAGGCCGAGGCGGGAGGATCACTCAAGTTCAGGAGTTCAAAACCAGCCTAAGCAAGAGCGAGACCCCATCTCTACTGAAAATAGAAAGAAATGAATTGGCCAACTAAAAATATATAGAAAAAAATTAGCCAGGCATGGTGGTACATGCCTGTAGTCCCAGCTACTCGGGAGGCTGAGGCAGAAGGATCGCTTGAGCCCAGGAGTTTGAGGTTGCTGTGAGCTAGGCTGACACCACAGCACTCTAGCCCGGGCAACAGAGTGAGACTCTGTCTCAAAAAACAAAAAACAAACAAAAAAAAACATTTATTAGGTACAGCGTGGCAGTCTGTACACCCACAGAAGATGGGGTGCAGTTTGAGAGATATGTGAGGGGCTAGAATCAAGAACATGTGTGAACTCTATGGATGTGTGTTTGTGGTTGGTGGGTATATGGGACACCTGTACACTCCACTTGGCATCAGCAACGGTGTGTGCAGGTGTAGCCTGGCAACCGTGTGTGCAGGTGTGGCCTGGCAATGCCTTGCTTCAGCTGTGCTGCTTATTTCTGGTACCTTTACTTCTCCGTTCTTGCTGTGTGGGATGTCCTTAGAAACTAACTGAGACATTGTGACAAATGCACAAACTGGAAGTGGGAAAGAATAACACTCCCTGGGGCAATTTGACTTGGGGGCTGGGAGCCAGGGTGTAATGTGATACATTATATATATATATATATATATACACACATACATGCACCTCTTCCTCCATCCTTCAGAAGGACAATTCTTAGTTTCATTTTACACAGATTCTCAGAGATTCCAGTTGCCTACAGCAGCAACTAGCTTGATTATGTATTCATGGATTCATTCTTCCTCCAAGTCCCCACTTCCATTCCATGGGATCCCTCCCCCAAATAAACTGACCATAGGCAAACCTTTGCCTCAGGCTCTGCCTTTGGGGGGGATCTGAGTCTAATAGAGTGGGAGAGGACAGTGAGAGAAAGGGACCTGGAGTGCCTCCAAGATTTTGTTTAAACAGCTTGGTGGTCAGTGGGCCTAGAGATTGGAACAGAGGAAGAAGAGTAGCGGCAGAATGTTAGAGTGGAGAGATGATGAGTTTGGTTTTGTACATCTTAATTTGGAGGGGCCTGGGAGGCAAATAGGTGGATATTTAACAGACAATTGAAAATTATGACCCTGGAACTCATGAGAGAGGTCAAGGCTTGGGGAAGATTGCATTAGCATGTAGGTGGCAAGTAAAGTCATGCTTATAGAGGGGTTCACCTTGGTGGAGTGTAGAGGGTGAGAGGACACTGGGAAATAGCATCACTGAAGCAGACCAAGAAAGAGGAGCCCACAAAGGAATGGAAAGAAATGGTAGGAAGAGAGCTCTGGACAACTGGCCTCTTAGGAGCCAAAGGACAGCTGCTGAAGGAGGGAATGGCCAACAGTGTCCAAAATCATGAAGGGGTCAAGTAAGACATGATGATCATACCTGAGACTGAATGTTACAGACTGTCCAAGTGTGATCATGGTGTGGTGAGGAGTGAGTGGGAAATGAGGAATGGGGCAGCATATCTAGACTATTCTTTAAAGCGGCTTAGTTGTGCATAGAATTAGAAAGATGCTGAATTAAAAGAGAGGACTAAGATGTCAAGAGAGATTATTATTTTTTTTAATATGAAAGGGATATAAAGATATTTATATGTTCCAACTTGGATCTAAAGTAAGCTAATATTATAGAAGTTGCACTCAGAAGAATGAAAAAAAAAACCCTACTTTTAGTGAGATCTATTACTATTCTGTTACTTACAGGATTTAACCTGTACCTGGAAAAGCCATGTGTGAAATTTTGCCATTATGGAATTTCTAGTATAGAATCCTAACTTAGAACACTTCTCAGTACCCCATACTAAAGCAAAATTTCGTTTTTCTCTGGTTACGGGTTGACATCTTTTTTTTTGTTTCTTTTGTTTTGTTTCTTTTTCTTTTTGTTTTCTTTTGTTTTGTTTTTGTATGGAATGCTTCACGAATTTGCGTGTCACCCTTGCACAGGGGCCATGCTAATCTTCTCTGTATCATTCCAATTTTAGTATATGTGCTGCCGAAGAGAGCACAACATCTTTTCCTTCAAGCACTTTGTTTAGCAGTAACCGATGTTCTGAGCTGGTCCTAGACACTCCCTTTTCCCAAGTGGAGCCTCACCTTTTTCTTTTATGCCCTACCTTTATTTAAGGGAGAGGACTGAAAGAGCCACACATCTGTCATTGACTTTTCTCCTGGGGGTTTTTCAGCACATAGAACTTCATGTTTGTCACTCTGTAAGCTGAATATTTTGGATATTCACATGATATTCATATGATATTCATATGATATTTTGGATGGATAGATGAATGAATGAATGTGACCAGAAGTAATTGAGAAAGTTGTAAAAGAGAGAAGGTTTCTGATATTACCTGTAGATCCACTTCTCTGCCCAACTTATAAAATCCTGGAGATGTTTATTGGCTATTATAACTATAGATTTCATTCTCTTTCAATATTTCCCCAAAACTACAAACACTAAATAATGAAACCAAACACTCCATAGGAGAGGGAAGAAGGGAAACAAGATAATTGTTGCACCATTCAACTTTATCTTTGTGACATTTTCTTGCTGGCAATCAAGACAAGATTTAAATATTGGGCATTCATAATTCTGATTTTTAAGTTCCATTTTGCAAAGTGTTAGGAAGTGTGGATTTCCAATAATCCCTGCTATTTTTCAGAGTTTTAAAAATTGCTTTTTAAAAATTGGATAATAAATATTCTAACTGCACATCTGTTAAGTAGTAAAATTGTATATGAGCTATGGGAAGAAATGGTTGTAACTTGCTATCGTGATACCAACTCTAATAGCCTTGAAAAATTTCTTTATATTAAAATATATTTACAAGATAGATTTTTAGTTGACATAATATTTGTACATATTTATGGGGTACATGTGGTATTTTATTACATGCATAGAAGGTGTAATGATCAAGTCAGGGTATTTTGGGTATACATCACCTCCAGTATTTATCATTTCTGTGTGTTAGGAATATTTCAAGTTCTCTTTCTGGCATTTTTTTAAAAATTTTATTTATTTACTTATTTATTTTTTAGAGACCATGTGTTGTTCTCTCACCCAGGCTAGAGTACAACGGCACAATCATAAGCTCACTGCAGCCTTGAACTCCTGGGCTCAAGTGATCCTCCCTCCTGAACCTCCTGAATAGCTGGGACTACAGGTCCGCATTCAACTAATTTTTCTAGTTTTTGTAGAGATAGGGTCTTGCTATGTTATGCAGGCTGGTCTCAAACTCCTGGGCTCAAGGAATCCTCCTGCCTTGGCCTCACAAAGTGCTGGGATTACAGGTGTGAGCCACCATCCCTGACTTCTTCTAGCTGTTTTGAATACACAATACCTTGTTGTTAACTATAGTCACCCTACTCTGCTATGGAACATTAGAATTTGCTCCTTCTTTCTGTGTGTTTGTACCCAGTAACCAACCTTTCTTTATCTTCTCCCCACCCACACACCCTTCTCATACAGGCCACAATTTGACTAGAGAATTTCATTAATCCGTCTGATTTTCTGAGTGATGAAGTGGATGGCACTTTGGACTTAGATAATGGACTGTGTTTAAGTGTGGTATCCCTACCATGGGATGCAATGATGTATGCAACTTGTTGGGTGAGTGATAAATGAGCATGAGGATATCAAGTGTTACCGTTATGACAGCACCTTTGAAAATGGTACATCACCTCGGAAATTAACATGTATTGGAAATAACATCATCTTCTGAGTCAGTCAAATGTGAATAGGATTCCTAACTCCACCCTGTACTTTAATTACTTCTCCCAGCCTTGGTCTCTGTTCTGTAAAGTGTAGAGAAAAATCCCTACCTAATCATAAATACTCAGCAATGTAGCAATGATTAAATAAGATAATGTAGTGGGTCTGTCCAGTAGTAAATGCTCAATAAATGTTAGTTTTCCTCTCAGTTTATGCATTTATAAAATCGTGATTATGACTTATTGTTTTGGTTAGTTTTTTTATTAGACTTTAAAAATAGCTTTAAGAAAATAATCTTTTAAACTTAAAACTCTTGGAAAACTGGAATTATGATGAAGTACCTCACTGACAATAACTGCAATCAAGAAGTATAGTTGAAAGAGTATCTTCTGTGTAATCAGAAAAAAAGAGATTCTAGTTCTGGTCTCAACTATTACTCTGTCACTTTGGACAATCTGTGGCAACTCTCACAGCAGTGGGTGAGGAAATCGGCTTGTCTCAATTCCTAAGCAACTGTTGGTACGCGGGCGGGAAGCAAGAAGGGGAAAAGAATGCTTAATGGTAACGCAGGCAACGGGGCATTTAATTCCTGCTTTCACTTCAAGGAGGAAGCGACTCTTAACAACTAAAATAGGTTTCAAACCACACACACTTAGTCACAACATGCAAAAGGATGATCTGCAGAAAGGCCACCGTGAGTCCGGCTCCCACAGATTCAGTGACAGAGCTCAGCAATTTACAGTCACAGCTAGGATTTTGCAGCCAATAATGGACAAAGCCTTTCATCCTAATCAGCTGATTAAAAACTCAGTCTTCAAAGAATGCACGTGAAAAAGCTAATAAGCAAAGCTAACTCCCTGAAATCACCCCTACGGCTCCCAAAGCAAGAAGCAGATATCTAAATGATGGAGTGGCGTAAGGATGTCATGGGTCATGCGGAGAAACCAAACTGGACCCCAGCTACTTCCTTCACCCCACCAAGGTCTTTATGGAAGAGAAGTCAGAGATGACATAAAAACATAAAGGTTCTTTAGAATCTGATATACGTATTTATCTATCAATCTCATTGGGTGTCATTTAGTCATTCCCACCAATTGTTTTGCTTCATTAAAAATCTCGAGTTAATTATTTTAGATGCTGTTTTAGATTTTTGAACATTAGAATTAAGATTCTAGTCCAATAGGCAACTCCTGTTAAAGAAAAATCAAGGCTTTTGCTAGCCCATAGGGTGTCTTTGTATAAATGAGAGAAGTGTGCTACTTCTTCCAGGTAGATGCAGCCTGTGCCAGGGTGCATGGCATGGAGAACTGAGAATGGAATGGATCCCAGCTCAGCTCACTCTTTTGACTGCCTGCCTTTGGGTCATGAACACACTGTGGATTACTTCAATTCCTCTCGGCCTCACCCCTGACTCCAGCCACAGCTGCAGTGATCAGTTCTACGTAGGCACCAACCAGTTCCATGCAGATGCCACAAATAGTGCCTCATCCACCACCTTAGGCCTCTCACGTCCTGTTTTGGGACTGTTGTGATCCCTCCATGGGGACACCCATGGGAACCTTCTTGGCGTTCACACACATGCAAGACTGAAGTGCAGGGGGCGGGAAGGGTAGGATACGGGAGGGGGGAGTTAATGATGCTCTACGAGGGAACCCTCGACCCATGAGACAAAGAGATCAATGGATCAGATCTGCCCCCTCCACCTTCCCACCCTCCCTGAGGGTTCTAAGACATATTTCATAAGGGCTGTCAAAGGCTCCAAAGGGTAGAGCAACTGATTGTCTGAAGCTCTGCTTTGCTGGACCCACCATAAGACATACTGAAACAACTATATGCAGTAATCCCAGCAATAACCCCTGACCTCACCTGCCTCAGATGCCACCTCAAAGATACTCATTTGTCTCTGGGTGCTTTATGTGTTGCGTAACCAACCACTTACCATTTCTGAGATCAGTGCCCTCTCTAAAAAAGGGAAGTAAAAATACTTTAAAATGTATTTAAGTGTAAAGCACTAAATCAATTTAAATCATTATTTCTGTTTTTAATCCTCTCATCTGTGACCATATAAACAAATATTTGCCTATGTAAGAAATCATTTATAAATATTTCTAGACTCATGCTAACAGGTGATGAGTGTTTTAGGCTGAGATGCTGATTTTAGAGAGAGCTGTTTTCTAATTTATCTCTATCTAGGCAGCAGGACTGTCAGGCTCTGTCTGCCTCATCTGGGCTTCATCAATGCCCTGCCTTCCCAGAAGTTTATGCCAACTCTGACTTCCTAATCTGTACGGTTTGGCCAGCCTGCCTATGTCCCATGTTAGGCGTCATTCATTCTGTATGGGTCTTTGAAAGCTTAGAGCTTGAGGTGCCAATCAAGCAGCTTTGATCTGCTCCCCCTCCACAGCCCCCAGCTGGAATCTCTTCTCTGTCAATACTTGTGTTTGTATTACTCTGTGACATCAAAAACGATCTGTAATTAATTTATTGCTCTATTGGACTTTTATTTCCAGGCTCAGAAGTAGCCTCCCATTCACAGATGAAGGAAAGCATTGAATAAACTCTTTTCTTTCTGCAGCATTAGTGGTACATCTTTATCCCATTATATTAAAATGCATGACAATAGAATCAGATTATTGTCATTCATTAAAACTTTCTTTGAGTATTCATTCGATGCTAAATATTTTCGTTCCTGGAGTCAAGCCAGTGTCAGAGAAATTGTGTTTAACTACTTTTTAAAACATAAGATTATCACGGCATTGACTCATTGTCACATTTTTGGTGCTGTGAAGTGGACACTGGGTGTTTAGGGACCTAGGTTTAGGCCCACCTACCTCTGTCATTCTGTCACTATGTGACCTTAGACAGCCACTTAATTTCTCTGGCCTCAAGCTTCTACTTTTATAAAATATGACTTTTGGACTAGATAAACCACTTTTTCTAAAATTCTATGAGTATCTCCTCTCTGCATTTGACCCTCTGTGACCAGGGTCAACTGAGCACACAATAGGGTCAGGGTATCAGTATCAGTAAAAAAGTAACCTCCTTTTTTATTTTCTCAATTGTCCTTTGCATTTTTTAACAAGTCATACCAATGGTCCACTTTGAATCTTACTATAGTATATTGTCCTGGGGTGTAAAAACCTCTAGGTTACCAAGTAAGGGACACTTTGAAAACTTGGTATCAGAGAAGCTTTCTTCAGTCAAAGCGCTATAAATGTGCCACCTGTCTTTCCCTGTGCATTTCTGCTCATGGAGTACCATGAAACAGTGGGTCTTCCAGCCAACATTCACATTTTCTGATTTCTTATATAGTACTAGAGCAGTGGGCATGAGACAATTTTTAGTGCCCTCTCTCTTTTATCCCCTTCTACTGTCAAAGAATGCATCTCTCCTGATGCAGCGTCCAGCACAAGCAAAGTGGCTGCTGAAGGACAGGCTGAGGGAGGCAGCCCCTGATTTCTCCCAGGTGAGCAGCTGATGTCAGGGCTCCGTGTCTTGTGTGTTAGTCACAGGATTAGAATACAGAGATGGGTGGCTTGAAGACATGCATCAGCAAGTCGATTCGAAATAGTAAATGGAGTCAGATTTTTTTTCTGACCGAAGGTCTGATTGGGCGAATCGGTTGACAAACACCACTGACTCTCTGTATTAGTTTGCTGGGGCTGCCATGACAAAGTCCCACAGTCTGGGTGGCTTAAACCTCAGAAACTTATTTCTCACAGATCTGCAGGCTAGAAGTCCAAGATCAAGGTGTGGACAGGTTTAGTTTCTTCTGAGTCCTCTCTCCGTGGCTTGCAGAGAGCTGCCTTCTCACTGTGCCCTTCCTCATGTGGCCTTTTCTCTATGTTCCTATATCCTGGTGTCTTTGTGTTTCCTCTTCTTATGAGGACTCCAGTCAGATTGGATCAGGGACTCACCCTAACGGCCTCATTTTTAATTTAATAGCCCCCTTTAAGGCCCTGTCTCCAAACACAATCACGTTCTGAGGTAGTGGAGGTTATAGCTTCAACATACGAATTCGGGGCAACACAATTCAGTCCATAACACTCTCCACACATTGAGTAAGCTAAATCAGCACTCCGCTATTTTTATGAAAATAATGTCCTAATAATGTTTTGCAGCGAGCAGGTCTATGCAAACATACCCCAAAGTAGTCCGAGGAAGCTGAGAGGCTGAAGAAAGAGGCTGACCTATCCAGTTTCTCAGAAAGAGGTATTTAATAGGGACTTATGAACAGAAGCCATGTCCGGGTGGCTGTGAGATGGTGGGCCACCGGGCCATTACCTCCCAGACCCGGGGCTTATCTGCCACAGGAAAGGAATGTGTACCACAATTGAAGTTAATCCCTCAGAGAAAGGCAAGAATGCTATGTGAATCTGCCTAAGGGCAGGATTTACAGTCAAGGTTGTTTCCACCAAAGGGCGGGATTTATGGAAACAATAGATAAATAGCTAACAGTAGATAAAGTAGAAATCTTAGAGGCATTCCTGGAACAGGGGTTAATCAGAAGTCAATATGGTAGATTCGCATCCAAGATGGAGTTGCTTTAGCCTCCACAAATAAGAAAACAATATTTTATAAAAATTTGTATTGGAAAAGGCATATTGAGTTATTTTTATTTTTCTAATCCCTCCTGAGTATATTGAGTTACACTAGGTGCCTCAAAGAGAAAGAATAGCAGGTACCATTGTCATTCAGTAGGTATTGGTCAGGCTGATTTTTTTCTACTTGTTTTGTGAATCGCTGTTAAGAGTTATTTTCCAATTATTATTGTGGATGTGGCTGATTCTCCCTTAAGTTTTGTCAGTTTTCACTTCATACATTTTGAAGCTCTAATATTAGGTATGGTCATCATATTTAGGATTACATCCTCCTGATTGATTCTTTCATCATTATGAAATGCCTCTTTGCCTTGAAGTCTACTTTGACTGATTTTAATGTAGCCACACCAACTTTGTAACACTTACTGTTTGCGTTTTTTTCCTTCAACATACTTAAATTGCATCCTTTACGGACAGCATGTAGTTCAGTCTTGCTTTTTAAATTTAATCCAACAGACTGCCTTTAAAGGAGTGTATAGTCCATTGACATTTTATGTATTAATAGCTGTTGATATGGTTAAGTTTTCTCAATTTGTATTTGTTTTCTATTTGTCATATGTGTTCTTTGTTCCTGTTACCCCTTTCTTGCTTTCTTTTTATTTAATTGAATCTTTCAACATTCTTTCTTATTTTTCTGCTGATTTTAAAACAGTCTTTTTAAAATTAACATTGTAATATTTCATGTAAAAAATGTAAGAAATTTACAAAAGTATAATTTATTTTACATTAGTCTTTGTTCTATGTTGTCATATAGTTTACTTCTATGGACTTTACAAACCCCACGCTAAAATGTGACTACTTTTGCTTCAGACAGTTGTCTTTTAAAGACATTAAAAGAAAAAACGATAGTCTTTTTAATATGTGCATATATTTACCATTTTTTATGCTCTTCATTTCTTCTTGTAAATCTGAGATTTTATTTGGTTTAATTTTTCTTTTAGCCTGAGGAATTGCTCTAGCGTTTCTTATAGTGCAGGTCTGCTGATGACAAATTCTTTCAACTTTCATTTGTTTGCAAATATCTTTACTTTATTCTCCTTTTTCAATGATAATTTATCTGAATATAGAATTTTGGGTTGGTAGTTTTATTTTCTTGTAGCACTTTAAAGGTTCGTTTTCTGACTTATTGTCATCATTGTTTTTGCTAAGAAGTCAGTATCAGTTTGTATTGTAGTTCCTCTGAATGCAGTGCGTCTTTTCCTTTGTCTTTCTCATCTCCTTCTGGTTACTCCTGCTACACACATTAGAGCATTTGGTTTTGTTGTATATTTCCCCAAGACTCTATTCATTAACAATTTTTTTCTCTTGTTCTTCAGATTGGATAATGTCTTAGTTGGTTCAGCCTGCTATATTATAACAAAATACCGTACGCTAGGTAATTTATAAACAATGGAAATGTATTGCTTAGAGTTCTGGAGGCTGGGAAGTCCAACATCAAGGCACCAGCAGTATTTGGTGTCTGGTGAGGGTCCCATTCCTATAGACAGTGCCTTTCAACGGCATCATCAAGCCTCATTTATTTATTTATCTATTTATTTATTTTTTTTTAGAGACAGGGTCTCACTCTGTGGCCCAGGCTGCAGTGTAGTGCCATAATCATAGCTCACTACAGGCTTGAACTCCTGGGCCCAAGTGATCCTTCTGCCTCAGCCTCCCAAGTAGCTGGGACTACAGGTGCATGCCACCATGGCTGGCTAATTTTTTAATTTTTTGTTGAGAGGAGGTCTCACTCTGTTTCCCAGGCTGGTCTCAAACTCCTGGGCTCAAATGATCCTCCTGCCTCAGCCTCCCAAAGTGCTGGGATTACAGATGTGAACCACTGCACCCAGCCTCAAAACTCTTTATAAGGGCACTAATGTCTTTCATGCTCATGACCTGATCGCCTCCCATAGGTCCCACCTCTTACTATCATCACATTGGGGATTAGATTTCAACACATAAATTTTGGAAGGACACAAACATTTCAGACCATAGCAGATGATTTTTTTTTGATTTGTTTTCAAGCTCACTAACTTTTGCATACCTAGTGAATGTTTTATTTCAGGTAATATGACTTTTCCATTTGGCTATTTTTTATAATTACCATTCATATGCTGAGATTTCCTCTCCATTTACTATATTTATGTTTTCTAAATCCTTAAACATATTTATAATGGTAATTTTTATGTCCTTATCTGAAATTCTAGCATTTAGGTCCCACAGGGGTCTATAAATAAAGCTTCACAGAAACACAACTATACTCATTTATATGTTATCTGTGATTGCTTTCATAATACTCAATGAGAGAATTGAGTAGTTGTGAAAGAGATCCTATTACTTGCAAGAATAAAATATTTAGGCTGGGCATGGTGGCTCACGCCTGTAATCCTAACACTCTGGGAGGCCAAGGCAGGAGGATTGTTTGAGCTCAGGAGTTTGAGACCAGCCTGAGCAAGAGCGAGATCCCGTCTCTACTAAAAAAATAGAAAGAAATTAGCTGGACAACTAAATATATATATATATATCTTTAAAAAAAAAATTAGCTGGACATGGTGGCACATGCCTATAGTCCCAGCTGCTCAGGGGGCCGACACAGGAGGATTGTTTGAGCCCAGGAGTTTGAGGTTGCTGTGAGCTAGGGCATTCTAGCCTGGGCAACAGTGTGAGACTCTGTCTCAAAAAAAAAAAAAAAAAGAAAAGAAAAGAAAATATTTACTGTCTGGCCTTGTAAGAAAAATTTTGCCAACCTCTGCTCTAAAGAATGCCCATACTCATGGGCATAATCCTTCTTCCTACCCAGTGGTCTTCCTACAGTCTCAGGAAGTACCCAAAGTATCCAGCTAGTTCTCCCAGCACTGAGCTGAGCTGGCACCACTGAGCTAGTCAACTCTGCAGCAGCCTCTCCCTGCTGGACCTTGTGGAGTTTTGCCCCATGCGTGTGCAGCTCTGCCCTCAACCAAGGATCTTTAGGGTACTCCCGCTCGGACTTCTAGGAAGTCATCTTTGCGGCTCCCTCCTCTCTGATACCATGCCCTGCAAATTCCAGACCTTCAGCAGGATGGATGGAACTTCCATCCATGCCTCTTCAGCTCAGAAGGACTTCTGTGTTCTGTTTGAGCTCCACTTCTTCGCCCCTATTGTTTGCAAGGTTTCTTCCAAAAAGCAGAGACAAATATGCTACTCACTTCATGGGCTTCCCTTCTCTCGGGGAGCTTGGTCCTGTACTGCCTGGTGTCTAATGTCTGAAAATAGTTGCCTCATTTATTTTATCATTCAGAAAACCTGAATTGCAGTAAGGAAAAGCATAATCATAGATGAAATGGTGCAAAGACTTCAGTTAAATCTACCTAACATATTTCTTTTCTTCTTTGCTAACTTCCTTTGTCCATTCATGTACTTTAATTTTGTTTTTGAAAAAAAAAATTATGACTACCATGCTCTTTTATAGTCATAGGAAACGTTCACACCCATTACAATGTTATGTGTTTATGTTGTCCTTTTAAAACTACCTCTAGTAGAAAATAACTGAAAGCTAATAGCACTATTTTCTTACACTAAAACAATATTTTTAGATTTGGAAAAAAGTGATCTCAAGACTCCCTATAGATATCGTATATATTTAGTTCTTATTTTATTGCTACACCCCTCTTGTCTGATGACAGGTGGAATGTTTGTTAACGGTCCCTACATTTAAACTTTGGGGGATTGGAGGCAGGATATGTTTACAGAAGGCAATATATATTATGTTGATAGGTCAAAGTCCCAACTTTTATGGCTAACTTACTCTGGCACAAAGAAGATCTGAATAAGCAGATTAATTTGGGCTGTTTTCTCAGAAATTTAGTTATGTTACATTTTATCTCAGTTTTAGAACTTAAGTTATCACACCAGTAAATCTGGTTGATTTTAAATTACTAAGCACCTCTCAGATGTCAAATCTATATAATATGAAATGTTACAATAAGTACCATAGGTAGAGTGATAAATATCTCCTAAATGTTCCAAAGCTATTCTTCAAATGTAAATGATTTCGACCAAAAATAACAAGTCTGTATGAGTACCCAATTACACATTTAAATTGTAAATAGAAGGTTGACACTCTGATAGACTCCTAAACATTCCCAGTACAGAAAATACCAACTTGTACATATTCTCTAGTTTCGATAGAGTAACATCATAGCTTTGATTATCTTAAACATTTTTATGATTGATTCTGAATCCTCTTGGAAGTAAAAGGTACTTATACAGAAAGGAATCAATTTCTTCATCTCATACAATTTGGGAGTTACTGTCTCGTCTTGCCTAAGGTGGCATGATGACTGGCAATTTCAGCAGGAGGCTTCCTTTATTCTTTTGGTGACCTTGGTGGGACATGCTAAACCTGATTCTTGCAGCTTTGTCATTGACTCCATGATTTCCAGAGTTGGACAATCAGCCCCACAAACTTCTAATTTTCTACATAGGGAATTGGGTTACCCGTCTCTCCTTGACTCTTAGGGTTTATAAACAAATGCCTTTTACATGTAATTCTGAAGCACTTCAAATTTTATGGAAACTTACAGAGCTATTATACATATTAAAATGGTATCAAATTGAATTTTGGAAATCTCTCCTGGCTTTGTAGACTAGTTGGTCATAACTTCCCAAGTCACATTTCTGATACCCCTATCAGGAATTGCTAATTTGCGCTGTACTAGATGACCTGCAAGAATCTTATTAAACACAGATACAATGCTATGATTCTTTTTTTTTTTTTTTTTTTTGAGACAGAGTCTCACTCTGTTGCCAGGCTCGAGTGCTGTGGCGTCAGCCTAGATCACAGGACCCTCAAACTCCTGGGCTCAAGCGATCCTCCTGCCTCAGCCTCCCGAATAACTGAGACTACAGGCATGTGCCACCATGCCCAGCTAATTTTTTCTATATATTTTTAGTTGGCCAATTAATTTCTTTTTATTTATAGTAGAGACGGGGTCTCGCTCTTGCTTAGGCTGGTTTCAAACTCCTGACCTTGAGCGATCCTCCTGTCTCGGCCTCCCAGAGTGCTAGGATTACAGGCGTGAGCCACCGTGCCCGGACAATGCTATGATTCTTATGGACCAATTTTATTTGTTTATGGAATCAGACATCCAGAAGTTCCTCATTTTGTCTATGTAACAGGTGTTTTTCAAGAAAATCTGGCCATCCAATTTTGCCCCTTTTTAGTTTACAGCCCTGGATCGTTGTGTTCAATAATTTCTTTCTTTCTTCTTCCCTCCGCCACCCTCAATCCTCCTATCTCTCTCTTCTTCTTTCTATTACACACAATAAATGAGTGTTTACTCTGTGCTAGGCATGGTTCTGAAAAGATAGACACAGAGATTCAATAAATAAGTGCACACTAACAATGTTTTAAAAGTTTTAAAAATTGATATATAATTTTCATATCGTAAAATGCACGAATGTTAAGTATAAGCTCAATGAGTAACTTGGTTTTATTTGTTTATTTTTGTTTTCTTGAGACAGATCTTGCTCTGTTGTCCAGGCTGAAGTGCAGTGGTGTGATCATATCTCATTGCAGCCTCAAATTCCTGGACTCAAGCTATTCTCCTGCCTCAGCCTCCCAAGGAGCTGGGACCACGGGTGTATGGCACCACACCCAGATAATTTAAAAAAATTTTTTGGTAGAGACAGAGTATTGCCATGTTGCTCAGGCTAACTTGAATAAGCTTAAGTTTAAGCTCAAACAATAACTTATCAGTTATCAGTTAAGTGCTAGGAAGTTTATCCAAGAATAACTGAGATTTTACCAATGAGCACAATATCCCAAATAAATTAAATAGGCTTTGGCTTGAATTGTCAGTTTGGCACAATTACTCAGATACTTGTGAGTTGTTGGTTTGGAACAGAGTCAACGAACTATGGACTGTGGGATGAGGAGCTAATAATGTTTTTTATATTTTTAAAAGATTTAAGAAAAAACAGAAGAAGAAAAAGGAGAAGGAGAGGAAGGGACAGAGACTATATGTGGACATCAAAGCTTAAAATATTTACTGTCTGGTTTCTTACAGAAAAAGTTTGCTGACCTTGGAACTATAAAGGAAAAGTCAGCTGGAAGCCAAGGACAATGGTTCTTTTTCCTTGCTTTCTATTAGGTTACTGAGTATGAAATGTCTGATTTTCTTAAGTGCTAAGTTTGACAGTTGATATCTCTGACATGTCACTTTGACACTTCTTGTTTTATTTTTATTATGAAGGTACGTCCTCAGTCCTTCAAATGTATGTTTTGGGTTGGGATTATCTTTCAAATTTTTTAAGAGCAATTTTTGTGAAACCATGGATCAGTCAAAAACTCATGCTATCTTTGACTACGAGTTTCATGGTGGAGCCAATACATCACAGACAGCTCGAAATATCAACAAAGTGTTTGGGAAGGATGTGGCTAATGAACACACAGTAGTACATCAATGGTTTGAGAAGTTTCATTCAGCTAATTTTAATCTTGAAAATGAGCCATGTGGGTTACCCAAGACCAAAGTGGATAATGATGAACTGAAAGCTGTAGTGGAAATGAATCTATCTCAAACTATGCATTAATTAGCAGCAAGGTTAGATGTTATAATTGCAACAATATTGGATCATTTGAAACAAATTGGCAAAGTAAAGAAGCTGGATGGATGGATTCTGCATGAATTAAATGACTGTCAGAAGAGAAATCGTCTCAAAGCTTGCCTTTCTTTGCTGTCACAACATAAAGGCAAACCATTTCTATACCGTATTGTTATTTGTGATGAAAAGTGGGTTCTTTTTGACAATTGCAGCTGTTGGGCACAATGGTTAGTTAAAGATGAAGTGCCAAAACACAGTCCCAAACTGAATATTCATCAAAACAAAGCTAATGGTGTCTGTTTAGTGGTCCAGCGCTGGTATTATCCACTACAGTTTCATGAAACCTGGTCAATGGATTACAGAAGATGTCTACTGCAACCAACTGGATGAAATGATGAGGATGCTTGCGATTAAGCAGCCGAGATTGGTCAATAGAGACAAGCCAATTCTCTTGCAAGACAACATTGGCTTGACCACATGTCGCACAAACAACGCTGCTCCAGCTACAGAAGTTGGACTTGGAAACTCTCTGTCATCCACCATGTTCACCAGACCTTGCACCAATTGACTACCGGTTCTTCCAGGCTTCAGACAACTTATTGCAAGGAAAAATATTCAATTCTCAACAAGCTGTGAAAAACACCTTTTGCAATTTCATTGCCACTCACTCTCCAGGCTTCTTTGCTGTTGGCATAAAGAAGCTACTGTTAAAGTGGCAAAACTGTGTCGATAGTTTAGACACATACTTTGATTAATTGTACTGCTTCTTGTTTGAGATATAATAAACTACACTTTTGAGTTGAAATCAGACATTTCATATTTAATGACCTAGTTAAATTAAATACAAGGAATAGTTTGCTGAAACACTGTGCCAGCACCACTAAGTCAGGGCAATCTGATGTTGTAGACTTCAATTTTGATATGAACTGGATTTTTTAGAAATGTAGGAAGAGTTGTGGCTATGTTTAACTGTTTTTCATGGCTATCAGTATATATTTCAAAGACTTTTCCATAGAGATTGTCATCATGTAGTGGCTGGGACCTTTGGAACAGATGGGGGAAGGGGAGAAAGCAGTGAATGGATGTGTGGGATTATGATTTAGCAATTTCCAATCATACACCCTGTTCTTCCTTCTCTCTCTAAATAGTCCACATGCCTTTTCCTCAAGTTGATTCCAGCTTGGAATGTGCTTCAGCACTCAACAGCCTACTCTCCAGAGGGGAATTCTGCTTTAAATCAGGCCAACTGGGCTAGCATTTGGTCTGATGACTGGATAGGAGGCAGCATGGGAGTTTCTAGGTAGTTTTTTTTTTTTTTTAATATGGAACGCTTCATGAATTTGCATGTCATGCTTGCGCAGGGGCCATGCTAACCTTCTCTGTATCGTTCCAATTTTAGTATATATGTTTCTGAAGCGAGCACTCTAGGTAGTTTTGCTGTTAGATTTGTTGCGGTGGTTTGGGCTGGTCTGTGTTGTTAGATAGACTATGGTTATTGGCATGGAGTGGGTGGCTAGAAATAGTATTTGAGTCATAGTAAAATGGGTGGATCTTAGGGGAAAATGTGTCCTGGAAAGGGAACTAGAGTGTAATCCAGGAAATTTGGACAACGGCCAAGGTATACAAACTAAACAAAGATGGCTGGGGTTAGAGACAAATTGCCAATTGTTGGGCTCAGGCTCAGCTGGGGCACATTACACACCAGGCTTGGGGCAGGAAGAATAACCGTAGACGCTGGCCACTTATAATGGCCTTCACCTGGCTGTTGAGCCCGAGCTTGCCCATTGGAGGCTGATTGGCAATAGCTGAGTGTGGTTGGGTTGGTAAGGATTGATGAGACTAAGTTATTGTTACCATTATTAAGAAAAGTATTTCATGACACTTGCCACTTACTGAGCAATTTCTAGATGACAAACACTTCATAAATAATATCCCTACTCCTTTCCACAACTCTTTTGTAGCAGATATTATTATATTTATTTACAGAGCAGACAACTAGAGGTCAATGAAGTTAAATGACTAACTCAGGCTAGTAAGTGACAGAACTGAGGTTTGGATCCAGGTCACTCTGAATTCAAAGTATAAAAACTGCTTAATTTTATATCCAATATTCCTTCCATAAGGGACATTCAACAAATGATAAAACCAAAACAAAACAAACAAACAAACAAAAAAACAGTTACTCATTGTACATCCTAGGGTATAACTGCCTACCCCTGCATAGATTTAGGTCTATCTAGGGACTACAAAATACATCTAGCCTCACAATCCTCTGAAATGTTAGTATAATATTTTTATTTGGCCAGTTTTAATCAAGCATCTTTTTCGTGTCAGGCACTATGCTGGATGCTGGATGTACAATAGCAATTGAAGTAGCCACAGTGGCAGTCCCTACTGGGCTTCCAGTAGAGTGTGGCAGATAGATCAGATAGAGACAGAGGCTGGAGGTGCTGCTAAACATCCCACATTGCACAGGACAGCCCCCATGGCAAAGAATTTTGGGGCCCCAAATGGGAGGGGTGCCCAGATTGAGAAACAGAATTTGGGAGGATCAGCATTTAGGAAGCCCCTCTCCTCCTCTCCTGCCAGGTGGGCTAGCATCTGTCATAGTCCTGAACTGGGAAGAATGGCAGTGTGGCTGGGGGCTAGTGAATGAGGTGAGGCTGAGAAGAACCTGCTCATGCATCTAGGGCAATGTCGTCCATCATAACGAGGATTTAGATTTTGTTGCAAATCCTCAATGAGTTTGCTCATTCATCCATTTCAGATTTAGTGATATGATCAAGTTCCTATTTTCCAGAAATTTCAGGAAAGTTTAACTCCACATAAGATGAAGTCTTGGCCGGGTGTGGTGGCTCATGCCTGTAGTTCCAGCTACTCGGGAGGCTGAGGCAGAAGGATTGCTTGAGCCCAGGAGTTTGAGGTTGCTGTGAGCTAGGCTGACACCACAGCACTCTAGCCCGGGCAACAGAGTGAGACTCTGTCTCAAAAAAAAATAAATAAATAAAAAAGAGGAAGTCTTGGGTGAAGCATTGCAATAACACTTTCCTTATCTGTTTTTATAACTCTATAGCAGGAAAGCACCTAGTACGTACGGTTTTAAGCATAAATTAACCAGCTTAAATACTGTCTACTAACTTCCTTGAATCTTTAACTACAACTTTCAATCACTGCACTTAATTTGTCACTTTGATCTCTCTCACATGTGCCACAAGTATCTTGCTGGGTTGACTCTGTATCCTACACACAGGATCAGACTGAGTCATTTTAATGGTCTATATGGTCAATTATTAATAATTAATTACCTAAATTTATTTAATTATTTAATTTAATAATTGGTTAATATGTCATAAATAACCAGAATGACGCAGCCTTATGGGAATTTTCGTAAGTTTTTCTAGGACCACAGAAGTGAAGAAGAACAGTTTTTTGTTTTTTTTTTTTAATAGAGTTGTCAGTGCGTAACATTAAATAAGCTTTTGAACATGAGATTTTTCACCTATAGAATTAGCATTTAATTCATAGAATAGTTTCTTGACTTTTTGGTATCGTTGCAATTCAGACCCAAGTTTGAAGGTCCTAATTGCTTCATGGGGAGAATTGAAAAATATAAAGAAAAAAAGACATAACCTATGATATGGTTTGAATGTTTGGCTCTTCTAAATCTCATGTTGAAATCTGATCCCCAGTGTTGGAGGCGGGGCCTGGTGGGAGGTGTCTGGGTCATGGGGGCAGATCGCTCATGAATGGCTTGGTGCCCTCCCCGTGATAATGAGTGAGTTCTCCCTTTATTAGTTCACACCAGAGCTGGTTGTTTAAAGGAGGCGGGCCCCACCTCCCCTCTCTCTTTGCTCCTTTTCCTGCCATGTGATGCCTGCTCCTCCTTCTTCCACCTTGACTGGAAGCTCTCTGAAGCCCTCACCGGAAGCAGATGCTGGCGTGATGCTTCCTGTACAATCTGCAGAACTGTGAGCCAAATAAACCACTTTTCTTTATAAATTACCCAGCCTCAGGCATTCCTCTATAGTGACGCAAAACAGACTAATAAAACATCTTCTGTTCTGCCAATGTTACCTTTATAAACTAGCCAAAATAGAAGTAATTTGATTAAAATAAATACATAGATATGAAGGTCCTGTAAGTAAATAGATGTGACTAAGCAAAAATGTCACAAGAAATATTGATTGATGTGTTTACTCTTTCATTTGCTTTGACCCAAGACTGCAAACAAGTCAATGATTCTCAGCTCTGGCTGCATTTTAGTGAAACTTTCTCTGACTAATCTTTCTTACTTTGCTGGGAACTCTTTGTGCCAGGAGCTACTTCTTTCTTTTTTCTTTTTCAATGACTAAGCTCATTTCCCTGGGCCTTTGGTAGGCACCCAGTGTTGGGATAGATAGATGGATGAACTAATGGAGGAACAGAATATTTGATGTTAAATTGCTCTACCCTTTATTCAATTTGTTTACTGATTCGAAGAACAAAGCATGATGGCCTCTCTTGTTAACTGTGCAATCTGCCACATTTTAATTGGCTGACACGGTTCTTCTGGTGACTCCTTCGTGTCCTGTGGAGTTCACTCAGCGTCTGTTCTCCCTAAATCTGATTATTATCTTTAGGAATGAAAGTGAGTGTCACTGAAGATTTTTTTCTATTTTGTGTTTCCTATGTTCTTCACATACCTAATTGCTTATGATTTTAGGTTTTGGAAAATGGAATTAGTTATTTATTAGTTAAATCAAATTCTAAACTCAACACCACAATATTCTCACCAGGGTGCATCCGAATTTTGATTTATGCTCCATGAATTTAGGTAAAATTTTTAGTTCTCAGTTTACATTTTAGGATTATTTAAATGCTTTTATGTGTGTGTGTGTGGATGTGTGTGTGTGTGTGTGTGTGTGTATATATATATATTTTACCAGTGATTCACTCTAGAGCAAGATTCTGTTACTGCCTAGCCTGTAGCTTTGTCCTTTCCCTGGCATTTGACAGATGGGCTGGTTCCATCCTCTTCTCTTATTTGATCCTTATCTCTTGACCTTGATTGTTGGAACTAGAGCAAATGGTTTCAAACGCTGTAAATATATGAAAGTCAACATAGTGTTGACAATATGAGGTCAGTGTCCAGACCTAATGCTGAGCCTATAGCAGACCCTGTCTTCTATTTGACAAATATAACCAAGGGCAAAATATGGTTCATGGCATCTAGTGTGTCAAAAAAAAAAAAAAAAAAAGGAGACAGTTATTATATCAACTGTTACCATCTGCTAATATTTAAAAGTAAATTGAGAAGGAAAAACATGCCTACTTTCCCAGGGCAGAGGGTTAGGGTTGCTGAACAAAGCAGTGGGGGAAGAGACTGGGGCTAGGAGAGCGGGGGATGGGTGAGAGATAGAGTACAGGAAATGGAGAGAATGGAGCCTCTTCTTTCTTTTTGGGACATGAGGCTTTAGGTTATGGGGAAGGTGTGGAACGGAACATCTATTGCTCCTTTGTGGGCTTATCGATGCTTGGCATTCATTCATTCATTGTTCAACACGCGTCCATTGAGCACTCACCACCAGGCAGGCAGTATTCTAGGTGCTTAGGATACATCAGTGAATAAAACAAAGATGCCTGCCTCATGGAACTTACATTTTAGCAAGGGTAGGCATATAATACACACAATAAATAAGTAACTATATAGGAACTCAGAAAGTAGTAAGTGTTATGGTGGTGGGGGGGAAGACAAATTAGAGCCGGGGATCAGGAGTGTGAGGTTAGGTGCATGGTCAGAATATGATATTAACTAGGGTGGCCAGGGGTAATTAGGTTTTCTTGAGAAGGAGGAATTGAACAAGGACTTGAAGGAGGTAAGGGATTCGGCCAGGTGGACGTTTGAGCAAAGAGCATTCCAGGCAGAGAGAACAGCCAGTGCCAAGACTATTTGCAGGGAGAGCGTTTGGACTGGCCCGGGTGCGGCAAGGAGGCCAGCATGGCTGGAGTAGAGTGATCTGCAGATGGTGATGGTTTACTCTGAAGTGGTGCCACTCGGTCCAGTTGCTGGCTCCTCAGATCGTTGAGGGCAGATGGAAAATCCCATCTCTCAGTTCTGGCCCTTGATAAAAGGTTGCTTCATTATTGGGCTTCCCCTCCTTTCACAACCCCACGCTCAGGTCCTGTTTGTTGGATCACAAACACCATGTCCTGGTGGCTGGCCAGGAGGTGCTTCCAGCATCAGCAGGATGTGTGTTTAATGCAGCCCTTCCTCATTGACTCTGGGGCCCTTGTTATAAGCCTGGTTGACTAGTTTAGATCTCTGCTATCGCAGAGTTAATTTAACTTCAGAGCCATCCTGGGTCACCTTTATAAATCCCCGACTTTACATATCAGAGAGCTAAAGGGTGATCAGGGGTGATTAAAACTATGTCTTGCCTCCCAGAGACCCGGGACTCACTCAAATTGATCCACTGCCTCCCCATTGTTCAGCTTTATGAAACGAGGATCTCAGAGAGTGGTATCCTTGACTGAGATACAAAAGTCTGGGTTCTGACCTAATCCCAGAACAAAACCTACCTTCTTGCCCTGTGTCTGCCTAAAAAGGCCAATCATGTGACACCCCTGGGGAAAAGAAGGTTCACTTCTCTGGGACAAATTATTTGAAAATTATTCATTGGTGCACACCTATTCTTTAAATCCTAGACAAAACTTTTTGGTCAGCCTCTGTCTTAAGGAGATACTACAATCACGCACCCCATAACGACATTTTGGTCTACAATGGGGACAGCATATACAATAGTGGTCTCATAAGATTATAATGGAACGAAAAATGTTCTATTGTCAAGTGATTTGTATTACTGTTGCCTACAGTATTCAGTACAGTAACATGCTGTAGAGGTTGATAGCCTAGGAGTAACAGGATATATCATATAGCCTGAGCATGTGGTAGGCTATACCATCTAAGTTTATGTAAGTACACTCTATAATGTTTGCACAATGATGAAATCGCCTAACAATGCATTTCTTGGAACTATCCCCCTTGTTAAGTGACACATGACTGTATTCTCGGAAGCTCTGATTACAAAAGAATAAAGGATAAAGACAGAGGAAGGTTTCCCCTTTCTTTGTGCCTGGAAGAGCACACAATTCGTAGTTTTCCATTTTTTTGTGAGGGAGCTGGTACAAGAAAGTAGCTTAAAATGTCACTCTCTCTGCCTGTTGAATTGGGACAAGCTTGGTCCTGGAAATAAGCAAGAAAAAGGAAGGGAAGGGGACATAGACTCCATCAGGAAAAACTCCAAACTCACTTATAAGGAGAATTTCTTTATCAGTTGCAACCAGTGGTAGTTATTCACTTCTTTGCATCCTAACCTCTGCGGTCTGAACCACGCAACCTGGCACAGGATTGGATTTCAGCAGACACTGTTCTCGTCTCCTCAGGAGGATTGAAAGCGTCTCAGTGCCCAGCACAGTGCCTGAGCACAGCAGGCTTTTGCTTATGGCTGAGAATCATGACAGCTTTATGTTCAGGCAGTCACACACTACTGCTCTCAGGCTTTCACAGGTAGGGGAAATGAAGAGGGTGCAAAGTTGGGTAGCAATGAATTTATAATATTACTTGGAATACAATGTGATTTTCTCAATTTTTTCTGACGAAGATAATTATATTTTATCTTCCTCAAAAACCCCTTTCTTTGCTTGGTTTCTTTGGCACACCCATTTCTTTTCTTGCCAAATTGACAATGTTATTTGTAGGTAGACATTCAAGAAGCCCTATTTTAGATATTCCTGGACAGCACTAGAAACTCAACTTTTCAAGTATGTGTACCACCCCAGCTTCCAGACGCAGTTGTTTGGCTAACCCAATGGCTGTCTACAACACATAGTGTCCCGTCTCCCTTGCAGCTAGGGGTGGCCACGTGACTTAGATTTAGCCCCCTAAGCTTGAAATGGAAGTCTTTTAGATGTGGCTGGTGAAATAACTACTACGTTTCTGGATAAGAAGGGACACATTTAGTTGTCAAGACCCTTCGCCTTTGGTCTTGCTGTCTTAGCCCAGGTAATGTTGCTCTGGCCCATCTTAGAGGAGTTGCTCCTCTGCAGGTTGCAGTTTCAGGAAGCGCTAAGCTGCCGACAGCCAACACAGGGATTTCTCTAGATCCATTGCTTTCCCGGCTCTGTGCCTCTGCATGCCTAAAATTCTGTGTTAGGAATGTGACTGGGCTGATCCGACCTCTGGAGATGAGGAATCTGCTGAGTTGTCTTTTTGGATGGATTTTGATATTATTTTCCCATAAGAGGCATGGATTTTATTTACTAATTGTTGAAACAGTTGTTTAGCCGAATTTTTGTTAAAAAATTCAAGCTGTACCTAATGTATTAAGTGAAAGACTTCCCTCCTTCCTTGAAAGGAAACACGTCTAATGTGTTCCCAAAACTTTGAATTATGTGTACATGTATTCATTTGCACAAAAAAGATCATACTACACGATGTTCGCAACTTACTTTTTAAACTTCTTTCTCAGCACATGTACATGTACCATATATTTTTAAATTGGCACATGGTATAAAGCACTACATAGATAAATCACAGAGAAATTCAAGTTAAAACCACTATGTGATACCACTGCATACCTATTATGATCATTATGAATAATGTTGCTATGAACATGGATCTACAGATTTGTCTTTGAGACCCTGCTTTCAATTCTTTTGGGTAAATATCCAGAATGGAGTTGCTGGATCATATGGTAATTCCATTTTTGCTTTTTGAGGACTGATCATACTGTTTCCTATAGCAACTACAACATTTACATTCCCATCAACAATGCACAAGGGAGTTTTTTTATATTTTTCATACAAACTTTTTTATGTACACCATTTGATTGTTAAATATTATAATTTATGTAAATTTAGTTAATATAAATTAGTTCAAATGTATTATATAATATATTCCTGAAATTAAACCTCATATTGATTAAAAATAAATATATTGTAAACTTATACTAAAATTTTTTCCCCACAAGTGTAGGTAGCATCTAAAAAGCCAACTGGTGCAATGTTCAGTAAAAGAAGAAAGGATACATGATGAAATGGATTAAAATTATAGGAGGCAGTTACAGGTTTGGCTAGAAAACATAGTATTTCAAATACTGAAAAGGAATCTCTAACATTAACATTATTAGAATAGAACAATCATCAATTCACAGTTAACTAAAGAATTTCTTTTGAATTATGAAGAAAAAACTGAAGAAAGGAAAATGTTAGATATTTCAAGAACTTGTAAACAAGAGTGTGAGCAAGAAAATAAGAAAATGCTGTTTGCAATAAATTTTAATCATGCTTCATTGTAACCACTAATTTCCAATAAAAGAAAAATGATTTTAAAAGCACATGGACCCAAACAAGGAAAAGATCCAGATTATAGATAATCTACTTTACATGATGACTCAAGGTTTCGAAAGACTTTTTATTTAATGTCTAAAGGCAAGTAGATTCATTGTGACTGGCTTATTCTAAAGAATTTTCGTCTTTGTTTTCCATGCATACTGATGCAACAGAATCAGATATTTGCAACTCAAAAAAAGGTTCCAACAATTGAAAGAGTCTGAACAGATTTTTTTTGCCATAAAAATTCCATGTTTCATCATGATGCTTTCCTAAAATGGAAGTATTTTAAAAAAATTATTCAAACTGATAGTTTAATAGATGATTTGCAGAAAGCAATAAAATTAGAGAAACAAAAATGATGCAATAATTTGTAATTTTAGATGTTGTTATATTTGGTGTAAAAGTAATATACTTCTCACAGAATGACAAGAAATTATTGAAAACCTAGATGCTAGAGTGTTTCTATACTTGAACTTATAGGTCATTCATGGGGAAAGAGCTAATCATATAACTAATCATAAAAGGTCATAATTCATAACTTATTTGTCTAATAAAATTCAAAACAATAATGCTACTAGGAAATTATAGTATACTTGAAATACTATTAAAAATAAAAGAAGCAAAATACTTTGATTTTGATTATACACCAGATGTATTGTATTGTAAACAAATATGCCAGAATTAGGTATGTATGCTCATTTTATAATGCTCATTAATAATGCTCATTAAGAATATATCATATCAATAGAAGAAAGTAATACTGACTTTATTGAAATGAAAGAAAAAACTGGATATGATATAGTTGGTGAAATTATTAATGAATTGGAAAAAGATGATATTGATAAAAATGCTCATTGCCAGGGATACACTAATGGAGCATATGCTTGTTGTGTATACAAGAGTATATAGCCATTATTTACCTCCCAAAATGATTATGCCAAATTTGTTAAGTACTCAGCTCATAATCTTAATTTCATATGCAAAAATGTTGTGAATATAAATATGATAACCATTTTTAATATTATACACAAGATATATACATTTTTGTGAATTCAGTAAACAGATGGAATATTATTATGTCTGTTCTAAGAATTACATTTTGGATACCTGATAAGCATCAAGACCAAATGCAATCTAAGTGCTCTGTATATAAATTAAAAGCATTTATCAAACATGACAGAATACATTATGCTATAATTGAAAGCATCTTGGTGCAATAGATTATACATTTTTATCCTGTATGAGATAATGTTTTAAACCAAGTGCAAAAAGTTAATAAAGCTCTATATTCAAAAAGCATGACGATATATAAAGTTGTGTACTTAGTAGAAGACCTGTCCCTTTACTATAACAAATGAGAAAAATTACTTTGAAAGCATATTTGATTAATAAAAAACTTTAGCAAGAAGTATGAATATGCTTCCAGAATTTGTAACTAAATGAAAAAGAAAAATTAAGGAATTGGAAATCTATAATTCAATGCATGAGAGTATCAATTATTATGGGAAAAGTGCATATCAAGCAAAAATTATGGGGAGTACAGATATCTTAATCACATTTGAAATGGAGATATAAAAAATTAGGTAAAGGGCCAGGCGTGGTGGCTCACGCTTGTAATCCTAGCACTCTGGGAGGGCGAGGCGGGAGGATCGCTCAAGGTCATGAGTTCGAAACCAGCCTGAGCAAAAGTGAGACTAAAAATGGAAAGAAATTAATTGGCCAACTAAAAATATATATAGAAAAAATTAGCCGGGCATGGTGGCACATGCCAGTGGTCCCAGCTACTCGGGAGGCTGAGACAGAAGGATTGCTTGAGCCCAGGAGTTTGAGGTTGCTGTGAGCTAGGCTGACGCCATGGCACTCTAGCCGGGGCAACAGAGTGAGACTCTGTCTCAAAAAAAAAAAAAAAAAAAAAAAAAAATTAGGTAAAGCATCTTCAGATATTGAATCAAGTAGAAAAAAGTTACTTTATATGGTTACAATTGATTTACAAAAAGCAGTCAATTACTTGGTTCTTAGATATTCTCCCAATTTAAGTCCTGTAGAAATTTCATCTGAAATAGCTCTAAGCAGTGTTTAATATCACTAATTTGTAATTTAGAATCAATATTGTGTTTGGATTTTCTAAAACTGATACAAATATTTGACTTCATGCAATCTTATCCAAATTTGGATATAGCCTTGAGAATTTTTTTTTTAATTTTTTTGAGACAGTGGTGTCACTCTGTCACCTGGGCTAGAGTGCAGTGGTGTGATCATAGCTTACAGCAAGCAACCTCAAATTCCTAGGCTCAAGCAATCCTCCTGCCTCACTCTCCCTCGTAGCTGGGACTTCAGGTGCCTGCCACCACACCCAGCTGATTTTTGTATTTTTTGTAGAGAGAAGGTTTGCTCTTGCTCAGGCTGATAATGTTTTGTAACAGCCATCCATGGTGTTCCACAAAAGGGGAAAATGAGATAAGCAAAGAAGTAGATTTTGAAAATATTATGGATGAGTTTGTTTCCGTCACAGCCAGGAAAGTAAGATTATAATAAATTCTGGTTTGGTATAAATAAAATCTTTACACTTAAAATAATATTGTGAGTTTTCATATATTTATTTTTCAATGTATTTTTTATTTTAATGTTCTGAAAAATTTTCACAAAGTACATAAAAACATGTATTTAGGGGTGCTGTTTTTCCTTTGCCTCAGGTTCCAATATGGCTCAGCATGGCACTTCAATGGAATACCGTTCAGTAATAAAAAGGAAGGAACTCCTGATACATGCCACAGCATTGGTGCATCTCAAAGGCATTGTGCAAAATAGAAGCAGCAGACTCAAAAGGCTACATGCCATATGATTCCATTTATGACGTTCTAAAATAGGAAAAACTGTATGATCAGAAAATAGATCTTTGGTTGCCAGGGACTGGCAGAGCAAGGCGTGCAGAGAAGATTGGCTGCAAAGGGACAGGGGAGGATTTGGGGGATAGATGGAACTGTTTAGTATCTTGATTGTGATTGTGGTTACAGAACTATATGCTTTTGTAAAAACTCAAATCATAGGATCGTCCACTAAAAGGAGTCAGTATTTCTATTTTTGTAGGTAGAGTGAGCCTTAGATGATTTATAGCAGGACAGCATAAAAATTTTTGTTTGGGGAAGATTACTTTGGCCATGTAGGAAACCCACATTGAAATAAAAAGATTCTAGAGTCAAGGGGACCAGTTTAAATCTAGCATAATAGCCCTTGTACAAATTGTTCACTCTCTGAATTTCTTTTTGTCCTTTATTACTGTGGAATTTTTCACTTTGCTCTACTTCTTTTATGGCCTATTATCTAGCTAACATCTTGTTTGTTTATGAGATCTAAATGTTCCTTGCAAGTAATAGAAGCAAGATGTGAACTGGTTCCTACAGAGTTGCCTAACTCCACTTGAGGCTGGGAGTTCAAGAGTCTCTTGAAAACACATGTTATCTTAAGGTTGGGCTTAATTACCTTTTAGTAACATCTTGGCATGGGGACAGCCATATTCAGGGTACATGTCAGAGCAAAGGCTCTAGTCTTTGGAGCTTTTTGCCCACATCTCAATTATGTTCTTCATTATCCTTCATTGGCAAGCTGGCTGGATTTCTAAACCACATGGAGTTCCCGTAAGACTTTGCATATTCGGAGATACATGTTTTCTCCCCAAGCGACTAACAGTAGTAAACTTTTATCATTTTATATTTTTATGGTCCATTTCACAGATACATTATATGACTCCTTTTATAGAGCACTATGAAAACCGAGGGTTGGAAGAAGCTTTAGGGCCTCATTACCCAAAGTGGGGTCCACCAGTCAGCATCTGTATCACCTGGAAGCTTGGGAGAATTGCAGGATTTGGGCCCAACTCCAGGCCAACTACATTAGAATGTGTATTTTAACAACTCCCCACCCAGGCCCCGTGATTCATGGGCGCATTACATTTGAGGAGCACTGCTATAGTTGTCATCTGGCTTAATCACTTACCTGGTGTTTACCTCTCCACACAGCAACCCTGCAAAGAGCTCAAGTAAGGTTAGCTTATTTTCATACCTTACAATACTATATTATATAATATTTGTATAATAAAACATTTGCACAACATAACATGGATATTGAACAAGATCATACATGGAATATTCTGGCCATAATTTATCATGTAAATAAACGTATTTTTAGCAGAAATTTGATACGCACACAAAGTATTCAAAGGAAACCATTAGATATCATTTGCATTGCAAAGCTGGTGAGTATCTGCTTAAATATTTTCAGGTAGAGGACAGTCTCAGAGTAACAAATGAGAGCAAAGACTTCTCATGTAGTTGCCTTACCCTTTACCTTTGTGACATCCAGCAGTGATCTAAAAGGGCAAATATTAAAATTAAGTTATACCGGTCAGTGATATTTCTGGGACTAGTTTAGCATTCAAATGTAAGTAATGTTTAGAATTTAGGAAGAATTTTTGATGCCTTCATTCTAAGTGACTAATTTATATAAGTGGTTTAAATGACTCAAATGTAAGAAACATATTCATTTAATATTATTCCAGATTCTCAAAATTTCAAGTTTTTTTTTCATTTCTGCCTACCTTAAAGTTATTTATGTGATTATCCTAAACTCTCTGCCAAACTCTGTATTTGCATTGAGGTCCTCTTTGTAAGTATGGGGTCCACAATCTGCTATTCAAACCTTTGGGCTTAGAGGTGTTTGAGAATTCAGAAATTTTCAAATTATTAATAGAAGATACTCTTTATTATCTAATATTCCAAGTAGGGTCTGGGGCAGCACCCTTTAGTCAAACATTTCTGCAGCATATAAAATAAGCATTCACACTAAATGATATAAATAAAGACTTCAGCTTTTTCTTGGGTCACATCAAGTTTTTGTCATAAAATTGATTATCAAAAATTTTCTGTTTTCATAATTTTGTCTCCTTTTTGGAATTTGCAACTGTATATAAAGATGGACCTTTTTATAATAACAAAATGGGAAGAAATTTTGGGAGTGCTTTAGTTTACCTCTTGCTCGGAAGTAAGTAGTAAGGACTTAGCAAAAATGAATGTGAATAGGTGTTTACCCAAAACTAAGATTTCTCAGTCTAGCTATTCCGTAACTTTCTCAATGTTAAACAGTTAACATGGTCGTAATATTAATGTAGGGAGAAGGCAGAAAAGGAAGGTTGAGAGAGCCTGAGTGCAGCCATTTTGACCAATACCAGACCCTAACCACCCTGAACAAGGAAGTCATGGGCCTGGGGCCACCTGAAGATGGATGAATTACTAAGCCGGATGCCTTACAAACTGTTTGTGCTTACATTTTTGAGACAGCAGTTTATGATTAACCTTTATGGCCTGCCCTCAAGACACTGCCAGTCACCTACCGCTGTTTCCTAACAGGATTTTAAAAACATTATCATTGCCGCATATGGGGTCCCCTTCCTGCTCCGGGAAGGACTCCTACTCTGCGGAGCAGGATCTATTGTCTGTCTTTCTCTCTCTCAATAAACTTTATGTCACTAGTTAGCTTGTGCTTGAATTCTTTCCTGTGTGAAGCCAAGAACCACTTGGCAAGTTCAGAGGGCTTTCCTCCCTTCATTGGAGCACCCCCTGCATCCATATCAGTAGATGCTGAGGCCATCTTCATATCTGCTCATACCAATTCTCCTCTCCTTTCCTTCTAAAAGAGCCTAATTTTGTCCAGTGTGCCAAACTAAAAATAGTCACATGACCCTGCCAGACTGTCTTACAGCTGGAGGGTTCATGTGACTCTGTAGTTGCCCATGAGATAGAAGCAGGGTGGGGTGGGGAGGTTCTGTGAAA
The DNA here is from genome assembly GCA_963574885.1 of Lepilemur ruficaudatus. Taxonomy (NCBI): domain Eukaryota; kingdom Metazoa; phylum Chordata; class Mammalia; order Primates; family Lepilemuridae; genus Lepilemur; species Lepilemur ruficaudatus. Next base: position 52,919 of record CAUYRT010036364.1, read on the forward strand.
GCTTTTGTTTTCCTAACACAAATGTAGCCCCTTCCCACCTCTCCTTTCTTCTCCTGCCTCAAATACAGATGTAATACCTGAAGATGCAGCAGCTATCCTACAAAAAGAGGAGATAAGCATTAAGATGAAAGCCTCATTCTAAGAATGGTATGGGTAAAAAAAATAGAAATAAACTGTTGAACCTCCCCAGCCTTGGGCTGCCCCAGATTTCTAGGTACATGGGGCAAGCTTATTATTTAAGCTACCATTTTTGAGTTTCTGTTATTTGTAGCTACACGTATTCCTCAATGCTACAGTAATGTCACCATCTTTTATCTCATTTACTTTTATATACTATAAATTGACTCTACCTACATTTATTCCCATGCATGATAATTATGGCTCTATAATTTGTCCATACCTATTGTTACTTACCTTACCAAGCAGAAACACCTTTAGTTTGTGTTAATTTTCAAGGTAACCTTTAATCTATAGAGATGGATTTACTACATGATACTTCTCTCATCTGTAGCTTTTGAGCCACTCACCTTGTCTTAAATACACGTGTCTATTCAGGTAAAATGATACCCCTTTTCTTCTACTATAAATCACTATCACACAAAAAACTGTAGGCCAGGCGCATTAGCTCATGCCTGTAATCTGGGCACTTTGAGAGGCTGAGGTGGGAGGATTACTTGAGGCCAGGAGTTTGACACCCAGCTGAGTAAAATAACAAGGCCACATCTGTACAAAGAAATGTAAAAATTAGCCAGTTATGGAGGCTGGTGCCTGTAATCCCAGCTACTCTGGAGGCAGGGGTGGGAGGATAGTTTGAGCCCAGGAGTTTGAGGTTGCAGTGATGCAGTTAGCTATGATGATGCCATGGCACTGTGGCCCAGGGCAAAAAAGTGAGACCCTGTTTCAAAAAAAGAAAGAAAGAAAGAAAAACTGTAGAAATTGAGACAAAAGTACAGAATGATTTTTAAAAATAATTTTTCTAAATAACTTTAGAATAATTAAAAATTTTTCCCTGGAAAATTCATATTTATTTTCTTCAATTTTTTCTGTTCTTACACAGTATTTACAACAAAGCTTAGTTAACAATTGGTCAGTTTAGTATTCAATTCAAGTCAAGTCAGTGCATTATAATTTGATCCATTCCATTTGAAATCTGTTTGTTCCCGTTCAAATCTGTTTGTTCTTTTCTCAAAATGTTCTCTTCTTGCCATAGATTTTCTGCCTTTCTCCATCTCTTTGAAACTTGAAACATTTATCTAAAGTTTCCTTCAGATTGTTCTCTTTTGTACAGTTCAACATGTGTGGTTCCTCATATCTGTTGTGAAAGGATAGCATTGCTAATAAACCACCTAACAGAGAAAAATAAACTATCGAATAGATAAAAAGAAAGATCACAGCACACAACTGCCCCTTTGATTAACCACCTGTGGCTTAACTTGTCTTTAAGAGTCTGTTTTTACAGCACTTGAAAAGAATTGAACAGATAAAAGGAGCATGACCCTCCCCGACATCCCACTAGACCACATTCCGGGAAACTGATTAGCCAGCCTAGCAAAAAAGCAGAAAAAAAATCCCAAAAAAAGGCAAACAGCGGATTCACAGATGCCCCCTGTTATCAGCTCACAACAGCATTTTTTCCTTTTCCCTTTATCCCAATAAAACCCCTCAAACCCTTTACTCTTAGGGACAGCACTTGTTTTTTCTTTCATGCCACGCCCTGTACTCCCTTGGAAAGTAAAATAAAATGTCACTCTTTAAAACCTATCCATGTCTTTGTGTTAAGAATTCTTTCTCATCCCACTACCCATTCCCACCCTAACATGTTGTGTCTGCTGATACTCTCCTTGGCCTTTTGTTTCTGGTGAGCATATCTTCAGAGGTCATTGTAACCTCTGTGTGTCCTATTTGGTCTCAGGGTTGTAGAATAATCTTTGTGGATTTCTTTCTTGTAACCGTAGCTGGGGATCCATGGTGTTCATTGTTTCTACACAAATTTTTACGTTTGTCTTTTGGTTTGAGGCTTTCCTAGTGTGATGAGAGAGACAGAGAGAACTTGGGTCCCAACCTGTACAGTGACCTCCAAATTCTTTTTTTTTTTTAAGACAGAGTTTCACTCTGTTTCCTGGGCTAGAGTGCTATGGCGTCAGCCTAGCTCACAGCAACCTCAAACTCCTGGGCTCAAGCAATCCTTCTGCCTCAGTCTCCTGAGTAGCTGGGACTACAGGCATGCACCACCATGCCTGGCTAATTTTTTCTATATACTTTTAGTTGTCCAGCTAATTTCTTTCTATTTTTTTTTTTCTTTTAGTAGAGACGGGATCTTGCTCTTGCTTAGGCTGGTTTTGAATTCTTGAGCTCAAACGATCCGCCTGCCTCCTCTCCCCAGAGTGCTGGGATTACCGGCGTGAGCCACCAAGCCCTGCCTGAACTCCAAATTCTTGAGGCTCTTTCCACTCATGGCCTGGGGAAAGCTGTTGTTTCCATGCCTTAGTCAGGGGTTGGTGGGGGAGAGAGTTTCTGATAACACAGACCTTTACAGCTGTTTTCTGCTGGAAGCCTCAAATGCCGACTCCATGACTTTAAAATCCCAAGACCTAAAGTGTCTACCCCAGCCAGTTTCCTCTATGAAATCTGCAGTTTCAACTCTCATTCGCTTGCTGTGGAAGCCTTTTACTTTTCTGGCACTTGAAGATTTTGCTTTCTTGTTTTGGAGCTTGTATACACATATTTAAACCATTTTAATATTTTGTTTATCATTTACATGTTTGGAATGGGGGGGTTTCTCATATCAGCACAGTTTGGTATTATTTTTTTCTGAATGTCAGTCTTATCCAACCCATTTCAATTCATTTTATTTAAGGTCATTCTAATAAATATTTATTGAATACTATAGTAGTTAATAATAATAGCTTATACTTAATTGAATTCTTGCTATGTGACAAGCACTGTGATAAATACTCTATATGCATTATTTCATTTTATCTTCACAAAACTACATAACCTGGCAAGTCCACTCCTAGGTATGTACTCCTGAGAATTGAGAACACAGGCCTACATAAAAATTTGCACAGAAATGTTCATAGTAACTTTTTTCATAATAGCCAAGGAGTGAAAACAACCCAAATTTCCATTACTGATGATTGGATAAATAAAATGTGGTATATCCATACAATGGAATATATTCAGTCATAAAGAGGCATGAAGTACTGATACATGCTGCAATATGCATAAACCTTGAAAACATTGTGGTAAGTGACAGAAACCAGGCAAAAAAGATCACATGTTGTATGATTCTATTAATATGAAATATCCAGAATAGGCAAATCCATAGAGACAGAAAGTGGAATAGTGGTTTCCAGGGACTGTGGAGAAGAGAAATGGAGAGTGATTGCTAATGAGTATGGGGTTTCTTTTTGGGGTGATGCAAATATTCAGGAATTAGTAGTGATATTAATAGTTGCACATCTTTGTGTATATACTATCAAACACTGAATTTTATGGCATGTAATTTATGTTTCAATAAAAAAATAGATTACCAAAAAATTCCCCATATGACATATACTATTATTACCCTCATTTTGTAGATGAGAAAACAGAGACATAGAAAGGCTAAGTAGGTTGTGTGCGATAACTCATGCCTGTAATCCTAGCACTTTGGGAGGCCAAGGCAGGAGGATTGCTTGAGACCAGGAGTTCAAGACCAGCCTGAACAAGAGTGAGATCCCATCTCTACAAAAAATTAGCCAGGTGTTGTGGCATACACCTGTAGTTCCAGCTACTAAGGAGGCTGAGGCAGGAGAATCACTTGAGCCCAAGAGTTTGAGGTTGCAGTGAGCTATGATGACATCACGTCACTCTACCTGGGGCAACAGAGCTAGACTTTGTCTCAAAAAAAAAAAAAGGAAAGAAAGACTAAGTACCTTGCTTAACACATGCTTAGAAAGTCCTCTGGCTGCTGGTACAAAGCTAAGTGCTATGAGGTGATGATTATTGCCTCTAATGCTAAGATTCATTGAGTTTTAATATAGAATACTTAAGTTTTGTCCATAACTCCTTAGACCAGAGTTTGCAAGCTTGCAGTCCACAGACAGACTGAATTCAGCTCTTAGACATGTTTTGTCTGTCTCACCCAGTGTTAACCCATTAAATCTTTTATAAAATTGAATTTTTTGACAATATTTCAACATCAAATTATTTCACTAGAAATATGGACTTTTAACAGCTCTTGAAAAATCAGAAGACTTTGAACACCGGGCCCACACTCCTGCATGACAACCATTTGCTGGAGGAGAGAAACTGCTCCCATTAAACTGGGATGTTCTTTCCAGTTTGCAATTCTCTCTACTCGCCTTTTGACTCCCAAGGCCAAGGACTTCATTTATCATTTATCATTACATTAAATATTTGTGGTGGTGTTTTTCTCCTAGTAGACTTAAGAAGAAAGTGAACTGTTTCTCGCAATTCTGTCTCTATCAATAGTGAAAAACCAAAGCTAGATGAAGACATGTTACATGAGAAATAGGAGACAGAATAGTGATTTGGGAAAATAAAGAATATTTTATGCACTATGCAGACAAAATGTGTTTCTTTTCAAAGAATACAACTGGGCCAGTTAACTAATTTATCGGCCTCGCCCCTGTAGACACTTGAGTTTCTCTGCCAAAGGCAGGGTGGGCTTGACAGTCAGAGTAACTCACTATGGGCCTTGGATAAGTTAGAACTGCTCTGAGCCTCGATTTCATCATCTGTGAAACCAGAATAACAAAACTGCCTAGATTTGACGAGCAATGATATTGGGGAGGAAAGAACGTTGTGAACTATAAAGTGTTTTTAAAACATTAGTATCTGCTATGGACTGAATATGTGTGTCCCTACCTCCCCGTCCCAATTCCTATATTGAAATCCTAACCCCCAAGGCAATGGCATTAGAACATCACACC
>CAUYRT010036365.1:0-35876 GCA_963574885.1 Lepilemur ruficaudatus
GGGTTTATCCAAGTGGAGTTTATCCCAGGAATTCAAGGTTTGTTTAACATTTGAAAATCAAACAATGCAATTCACCATATTAGCAAAATAATGAAAGTCTGTTGAGCAACTCCTATCTGTTGCTTATTATTAGGAGTGAAAGTCTGTGTACTTCTGCCCACTGTATCTTGCCATTGGAGTCACCAGGGAAAATACAACGCAGTCAAGTACTGAATGGAACAATGCTTGATTCACATTGAGAAGAGACAGAGCATGATTACTTTCAGTAGTTGGCACCAGTCCCCATGGCAAGTGGGTCCCTCCTGGAAGCTGATGCAGGGCAATTGGCCTGCACATGCCCCTTTTGTGCTTCAGCAGAAGGACCCTCCCTGAGAAGGACAGATACAGCAGTGGGATTGGCCAGGGGCCATATGATGCATGAAGTAGAACAAAATAGCACACGTTGAGTCTGAAACATATATTCCCACACAAGTCAACAAGCTCAGCATAGGTTGTGTGGACTCTTTATATCTTGCCAAGAAAGTGTTCCAGCCCCAAGGCCCATTCTTATGTAGTCAAATAGGGATTAAAAGACTGCATGCAGGACACACTGCCTTTCCCAACAAAGACCAATCATTTGATCACCTCATTAGGTGCAGAACAAACATTTAACAAAATCTAACATCCATTCCTGATATGAACTTTCAATACACTAGGAACAAAAAAGGAAATTCCTCAATGTGAGGAAGGACATCTATCAAAAGCCGATAGCTAACATTCTTGATAGTGAAAGACTCAATGTCTCTTTAAGACAGGAGAAGGAAAATGTCTGCTTTCATCACTTCTATTCAACATTACACTGAAAGTCTGCCCAGTGCAATAAGGCAGGAAAAAAGACAGCACTCAGATTGTAAAGGAAGAAGTAAAACCGTCTGTATTTGCAAACGACATAATCAGTTATGTAGAAAGTCTGATGGAATTGACAAAAAGGTTACTAGAACTAATAAATGAGCTTAGGAAAATTGCATTGTACAAGAACAATATGTGAAAATTAATCACATTTCTGTAAACTAGGAATGGACAATCCAAAATTGAAATATAAAACAGCTTAGCATCAAAATCTTGAATGCATAGTGATATATCTGATAAGAGACATGCAATGCATGTACATTGAAAACTATAACATGTTCCTGAGAAAAATTAAAGAAGACCCAAATAAATAAATGTGTCAATTTTCTAAAGATGTCAATTCTTTCCAAATTGATCTCTAGATTCAACACAATCCCCAAAAAGTTACAGCATAAATTTTTGTAGAAATATACACCCTGATTCTAACATTCTTGTGGAAGTACAAGGGACCTGAAACAGGCAGAGCAATGTTAATAAAGAACAAAGAGGGAGGGACATTACCTGATTTGAGAGTTATTATAACATGATAGTAATAAAGACTATTATGGTATTAGTGTAAAGATGGATGCATCAAAGGAATAGAATAGAAATCCAGAAATAGATTCATAAATATGTGGACAATTGTCTGCAAAAAAAGTGCAAAGATGATTCAGAGGAGAAAAGATAACTTTTTTTTTGACAAAAAAGTCTTTATTATGTTTATAGTTTATAAATGGATAATATAGAATATTATGATTGGTTAACATTCATGTCTTAGCTATTATAATGGGATGTAATTATTTATTTTTATTTTGTCAAACATAAATATGTGATTTTTTAAAAAAATATATTATTCAAAAGATAGTCCCTATATGAATGAGTTAAGATTTAGATCAAAATAAAATCAGATACTTTATCTTCAGAAACCACCTTTAGTGAACCAGGCTTCCTTGTGTTAGTTATTTAATCTATGAAAATAGTAGCATAGATAAAAATCTTGTGTGTGATGTATATTCCCAAATTGCAGGCATAAGGAAGACATCTATTGTATTGTACCTGCCTTCTTTGCCTAATACTTTCATAAAGACAAAATTATTAGGTAGAAAGGGACAAAAAAATGCCATGTAGCTTTTTTTATATTTCTGCAAATGACAAAGCCCAACAGAGATACTTGAAGAATCAGTATTAAAGAGATATAAAAAGGCCTTATTAAATAGGTTTAAGACTTGAAATCCATTTAGTAATATTGAGAATGAAAATATCAGAACACTCTTTAGTAAGTCTGTAAGTAATCGGAGAATAGTTAATGAATACATAAATGAATATAAACTTAACTGAGTAAATACAATTCTATTTTCATCCATTCTCATGTTTTCCACTTAGAAAATGTAACTCATTCTTGCTCTTAAATAATTTTATTCTACATTTCTTTCCATAAAAATGGTGCAACAGTTTAAAGGGATTGAGGCAAAATTTTTTAATACTGTGAAATAATTGTGAATTACATGTAATAGATTTTATCATTTTATTGTCATTTTTATTTTTTGCTAAGCATTATTTTCTTTTTTCCTAATATTTCTTACTTCAGCAGTATTATTAAGGTAATTTGGATGGTAAGTGAAGAATGAGACATAAATACTTTGTGACCTAGCACACCTAAAAATATATATATTCTAATCATATTTGATTAATGGTTTGGATAAATAGTGACATCTAAGTTGGAAGTAATTTTCCCTTAGAAGTTTGAAAGCATTGCTCCATTTACTTTTATAGCCCATCCAATGTGAATTTTGAGAAGTTTATTTAATTTATAGTAGAAGAATATCTGATAATTGAGAAACTTCTATCCTATTACCAGGAAACATACAACAAAATGATATTACAAAAGACAAAAGTGGTAGTACAGATATAAGATGTTTTAAAACCAAATGATATTTGCATCAGAAATTTCTAATTTTCTACATTTGTTTTATATGATAATGAAATAGTCTCATGATGTACTAAAAAGCTCTGGAAATTACCTTTAGAGAAATTAAGTTATATAAAAATTTAAGTAAGCATGACATTTCAACTGAAATTATTATTATCAAAATGCTGATATGTGGACAGACTAATTAACTATTCTGATAACAACATATAATGTCATCTTTTAAAAACTAGCTTTTTACATTTAAGATTTTCATGATATTAATTTGCCTGTACTTTATGCCACTGTTAATTAGCTTTTAATAAACTTGACTTTTGTGATTTGGAGTTCTTAAATATCATCTCTGTATATTTTAAAGGTCTTTAGAGATTCAGTCTCTATATTAAGATATGAGTGAGAGGATAAAGAGTGTACCCAACGCCAAGGAAAATGGAATTTTAAGAGAATTTCAAATAAATCCCAAGTGCCTCATGTGTATTTACCTCATTGTCATTGTTCACTAATTGTATTGGAGATTATCTGAGATACTATGTCTTTTTATGCTTGTATATTCTTTAGTGTTATCTTGAAGAGAGGCTTTTTTTCTTTCCCCCCCCTCAATTAATAGGTGCTCAAGTGAGTGAAACATATCAGCAAGGCTCTCAAGCAAAATCAAATCCTTAGCCTGTTGAAGAGAATCATAAGAATCTGCAGGTTTCATGAGTATGTGTGAAGGTCCGAAATTTTATACCTCACTTTGGGAGTAAGCTTCAATTTCTCCTTCATTATAACTTCTGCTTAAGTTGCTATATCATTTTCTATTAAAGAAACTTTACAGTCTCTAAGTGTTGATTGCTTTAATTGGCATCTTTCACTCGAAAGATCCCTGGCAACCATTTCTACTATGGCCAACTCATAGACCTAAAATCAGTTCTTATATTTTCTTTCCCATCCACAACCCTGAAAGGACCTAGTATCTCTAATTCCTGAGGCTACTTAGGTTTCTGCAGTGTGTATAGGTTTGTTTCATTTTATTTACCCTTGTATAGTCACTTGAATATGTCAACTTGCTCTTTTAATAATCACTACAATTTTTTCAGCTACTTTCCATCTTCAAACATGCCCATCTCTTGTCTACTACTGTATTTGTGGTTTACTTCTTTTATATTACTTTAATTGTAATTCTGATAGGGTTTGAATGAGAAATGACAATTTTATTGCGTATCTGTTCAACTGTGTTTAGTGTGTAAGCAGTTTTTTAGAAAAATGAAATATTACAGATATAATTGCATCCAATCATCCATTTATCTCCCTTCTATTCCAGAAAACAATGTCCTAAAATTAGTGTTTAACCTATACGTCTGCATTTTTGCCTATTTTATTTCTTGTGGAAAATCTTAATTAATGGTGTGTCTCCTTGTCTTTAAGTGCAAAAGTTTTTCAAGGACATATACTGAGTCAACAGAATGGTCTTCCATTTTGTACTTCAAATATTAAGGGGTTACAAATGTTTTTGTCACGTGGAAATTTTCATAATGCTTAGTCAGGGCTTTCAGTGTGCTCACCACATGAATAATGCTCATTGCACCAGATAGGCAAGTTTTTACTCCTCCCATCCTCCCCACTTCCCCCTTCTTGATTTCTAATGACCTTTACATCTCTTTGTGCCCACATGTGCCCATTGATTAACTCCCAATTATTAGAGAGTACATGTGATATTTGTTTTCCCATTCCAGAGATATTTCACTTAGGATAATGGTCTCCGGTTCCAACCAAGTTTCTTCAAAAGACATTATTTCATTCCTTTTTATGGCTGAGTAATACTCCATGGTATGCGTGTATGTGTGTGTGTGTGTGTGTGTATGTAAACACACACACACACACGCACACACATGCACATACACACTACATTTTCTTAATCCACTCATGAATTGATGGGCACTTAGGTTTATTCCACATCTTTGCAATTGTGAATTGTGCCGCAATGAACACTCAAATGCAGGTGTCTTTTTGATAAAATGACTTTTTTTCCTTTGGGTAGGAATCCAGTAGTAGGATTGCTGAGTTGAATGCTAAGTCTACATTTATTTCTTTGAAGAATCTTCAAACATTTTTTCCACAGAAGTTATAGTAATTTGCAGTTCCCAGAAACAGTGTACAAGTATTCCTTTTTCTCTGTATCCATGCCAGCATTTATTGCTTTTTGACTTTTTAATGATGACCATTCTGACAAGGGTGAAGTGATAATCTCGTTGTGGTTTTAATTTTCATTTCCCTGAGGATTAGTGATGTTGAGAAAATAAAATACTTAGGAATATACTTAACCAAAGAGGTGAAAGATCTCTACAAGGATAACTACAAAACACTGATAAAAGAAATCACAGAGACACAAATAAATGAAAAAAAAATCTCATGTTCATGGATCAGTAGACTCAACATTGTTGAAATGTCGATACTGCCCAAATTGATTTCCGGATTCAAGGCAATCTCTATCAAAATACCAGCATCATATTTTATAGATCTAGGAAAATACAGCAACAACATAAATAAATAAATAAATAGGACTTGATTAAATTTAAAAGCTTTTGCACAGCAAAGGAAATAATCAACAGAGTAAACAGACAACCTACAGAATGGGAGAAAATATTCACAAACTATACATATGACAAACGACTAATATACAGAATCTAGAAAGAAATCAAATTAGCTAGGAAAATAACCAAACAACGCCATTAAAAACTGGGCAGAAGTCATGAACAGAAGTTTTTCAAAAGAAGATAGACAAATGGCCAAGAAACATATGCATAAATAATCTCCCTTCATTGTGCAATTTTAATAACATACGTAGCAACCTGAGCTTATGATAGATTTTTCTCGTCTCTTTTGTGACTCAGTGTGGCCATAGTATATGAGCTGGAGTAGTGTGCTCAAACTTCCTGTTTAAAAGAAATTTCAAAATGGTTTGTTTTGGACTTTCTCTGCTTTGCTGTTTTGGTAAACCGGGAGCAGAAGTGGAGCTTGGCTGCCTCCATGCCAGAAGATGACTACCACACTATAGTAGTCATTAGTTACCTATGACAATTAAAATTAAAAATAAATAAAATTAAGATTTTAGTTTTCCAGTTAAACTCACCACATTTCACATGTTCAACAGCCACATGTGTGTCTAGTGGCTACCTTAATGGACAGTGCAGCTATAGAACATGTTGGGAAATATGATTGAGGAATTAATGAAATGTGGCTCATAAGATCATTATTTTATTGTATCACCCAATATTGCTATATTAAAGACAGAAACAGGAGTTTGCAAGGTTTTGCCCTGAAAAACTCAATGGTTCACTTATCAGAGGCTGTTATCATGGGAGAGCTCTCAAATCTCCTGGAGGGAAGCAATCCAAGGGAATCCCTGGTTATCTCACTGTGGGCTTTTCTGTGCCTTCAAAGGGAAGGTACGGTAAATACCTAGTCCGCAAGATGGGAGCTGAGACAATGAGTGTACTTTGCTCTGAGACATGCTTCTCTGTCATAAACAACCTGTTTGTAGAAATTCAGGCTTCCTGTTCACTCCTGACTAAGTCCACAATAGTGACATCAAAGAAATACACAGTCACTATACCTCTTTTATTATACTTCCATTAATTGATGACTACCTCTTAGAACTTAAAAGCTAGCCCCTGAAAGACTTTGTACCTGTTTGTTCACCTAGATTAAGACTTGTTAGTAGCCCCTTGAGAGGACTTTTTACCCCAGCCCACTACCTGTGTAATCCTGTTCCCCTAGCAACTGCATTCCCTGATATGCAAATGTGTAGCCCTGACAACTAGTAATTGAGACCTGTGATTATAAAAACCTGTGTGAATCTAACCATATTGCTAGATCATGCACCGAGACAATGATCTAGTCGCCTAAGTCCCCCGCAGTCCCTTCCTTCGTTTCCCCGCAGAACATTGCCATCATGTCAGAAAGTTCTATAGAGAGCTCTCGGGGATCAGGAATTGGAAAAATGAAAGTAACCCAGGTTAAAGCCTATCATCCTGCAGTACCTTGTACAATAGATCTCCGTATCCATCTTAAATTTTTGGCTAACTTTAACTACTATGGGAAGGAGAAATAAAAATCTATCATTTTTGACTTGCTTGTTTTAAGGTCATGTCATCAAAGCAGAATAGCCTATATATATAAACACACATACATACAAATACATACATAAATAAATACATGCACACACATGTATATGTATACAGAGAGGGAAAGAGAGAGGGAGAGGGAGACAGAGAGACAGAGACATCATGACATTTGAGTATGCAAATGTTAAACTTCACTAACTATATGTGGAACTGCTATTGGTAGTTTTTGAGAGCCCCTGGCCCCCCACATCTTCTCTGACACTTGACATTTTTAGACTTCTCGTTTTCCCATGTGAAGGTACATCGTTACATTAACTATCCTTTTCACTGGGAAATGTGTGAGCTCTGGGGAAAGCACTGAGCATGTTCAGGTGATCTTTTCTTTTGTCACATCTGTGTGCTTGAAGAGAGGGGAAGTTCTGATGTCTCAGAGACAGATGTGGTGGAGCAGGCTCTGTCCTTTTGCATGTGACCTGTCTTTGATCGGTGCTGCCTATGGCGAGGTAGAGGAGATTATCCAATTTTTAGTAAATCCATTTCGCTGCACATCTAAGTCATGCCTTTCACTTTAAGCTTTCAGCAGTCATTGAGAAAAAATTTTGAAATCTGCCTTTTGATTTTTTTCTTTATACCTCCGGTGAGGAAGCAAGAATTTTTTAAAATTCACCTGTTAAAACTACAATGAACATTACAGAAATTTTAATATTTGGTTAATCTCATGCTATCTTATTTTGCATCTATTATAATTGGTAAGATTGTGTTTATTTTTATTGGAAATTTCTATTTTTTTTTTCCAGAATGGCCTGTTTGTATCTTTTATCCAGCAAAACTGAATTTGCAGATACACAGAGCACACTGTTTCAAAAAGTTTTTTTTAAATGTGATATTCAAAGGTAAGACAAATCCTTATTCGGTATTGAATTTTAAGGCAAGGATTTTTTTTTTACCAATCCAAACAGACTGAGCAAATAATCTAAAAAAATATATAAAAATGAGTTTCTCTCAAACTTTTTAACAATAATATTCAATACCAGAAATTAATGTTTGTAAAGCTCAGGCAGGAAGAAAAGATATACCGAAAGTATTATATTCAGCCAAGATGTTATTAAAGTATAACTGTAATAGGCAGAAATTCTCAAACTTGAAAGAATTTAGATATAAAACACTTGAGATACTATTGAAAAAATTAAGATACAACTCAAACTAAAGAATTTAACAATAGTGAAGCCACAGTACAAGAACTAGTGATTGGTGGAGATTTCATTTAAATGGATGAATACTAAATCATTGTACTAGATAGGTAGTTATGGTTATAGAATAATCAACATAATAAAATAGTAGTTAACTATTTCATAGGGCTTAGTTTGTTTGTGACGCAGATAATATTAGTTTTATTCTCATGCAATGGACAGAGAAAATGAGGAATAGAAAACTGAAATAATGTGATAAAATTTGCACAGCTATCAATGGGGAGTCTGACTCCACAGTCTGTCTATTTTACCATGTTATATAGAACAAAAAAATAAAGTATAAACTTGAAAAGGAAAATAATTTAACTATTAAAACAATTGCATTTGTACTCCTGTAATATCCTGAAATTAAAAAAAAAAAAACAGTTGTTGGGAAGAGTGAAGACAGAAAAAAATTAGAAGATTAACTATCCTCATCCATCATAAATAATAATCAGTAAATACTACCTAAAATTTTAAAAGTTCGACTAAATGAATTTGTTTAGTTATGCTTTTTATAATCTGTTCTCTTAATCTTACAGTTATCTTTTAAGAAATTATCTTTTATGATGAAAATTATTTAACTGAGGTTCAGAAATTCCTTCAATTTTAATTCAGTTTTTTACATACAAAAAATAAATTTTACTTAGCAGTTTTTAGTAAAATATCATCTCTACTGCAGTTTTCATTTCATACAAATGAATATCTTATTACTATATTTTCTATCTATATATACATAGTAAATGACAGGGACTGGCTGATATTAAACTGAGTTAAATAGTAGTTTGGGTAGAGAAATCAAAATTATTTTATTTGTATTAAATTTTGTGTTATACATTATTTTACAAGCTTTTTCTATTTTTAATCAGTATTGGATTTTCTTAAGTATATTTATTATTGGCTTTCCATATCCATTTTTCTTTTTTACCTATGTACACATCTATATCTCTACCTTATATGATCAGGTTTTAAATTTTTCTTGATTACTTACACATTATGTATTGTTTCCATATTGACTTAGCCTTTAAGCATTCTATCTATGAGGTATGCATTTGAATTTTTATTTGAAAGTTTGCATTCTTCATAGTTTCTTGTATGCATTTAGTTTATGGTCCTGTTATGAAATATACAACTTCAGAGCAATTAATAAAATGTAATTTTATTATAATCATCAATGAAGTGATCAAAGTAAAATTTCCTGGTAAACAAATTATCTCCACAGTCAAAATTGTAACAAAAAAGGTAATTTAAGGTATCACAATCTTGTTATCCTCTATCAGCCTCCCAAATGATGTAGATAAAGTTCTTTAAACAATTTCATTATGTTCATCTATAAACAGTATATTACACTGTCTTCTCCAAATTAAACAAGTTTTAACAAGTACTGATTATGTGCCAAATGCCATATGAAATATTCTATACATATCTCCCAGTTTATTTTTCATGGTGCTTATATTAAGTAAATATAATGGCTCCACTTTATAGGGAAACTAAAGCATGATTAGTAAATAATTTGCCTAAATTCATGTAGTTTCAAAAATACAGGAGATATTATTGAAACCTAGGTCTGACTCCAGAATATGTCATTTTAACCTGTACAATATATTGCTGCATCAATTTTTTTTTTAAATTTTATTGGGGGAAAACTACAAAACATTTACAGTACAATGTTTACAGTCACAATGGCTAGACTGACAAGAACTCAAAGGGAAAGGACTCTAATAAACTCAATTAGAAATGAAAAAGGGGAGGTCACAACAGACATCACAAAAATACAAAACATTATCTTTGATTACTATAAAAATCTGTATGCTCAAAAACTACATAACGAGGAGGAAATGGACAGATTCCTGGAAACAGTTGGAGCTGCATCAATTTTTGATGTTTATGCATGTTTTCTTCTTACCTAGACATTCATGAAAGAGCTAAGGAGTCTCGTAATCCCTGAAGATGCATTGAAGCTCCTGGGGTACGTTTAATTATGGTAGACTGCATGTTTGTGCCTATAGCCAAGAGGAATAGAAATTGACAGTCTGTTCTGTTAGAATTAAGGAAAGCTATAAGGGATGGTTTTCTGAATATGAAGCAATAGCTGCTCTTGAAAGGTGAGATAAAAAAGGAGAATTTAATCTTAAGAACAATAGAAGAATTCAGTGAAGATTTTTATAAAACAGAGGGGTAAATTTTGAAAATTAAAAAAAAAATTTTCATTTTTAACATCCCGTTTTCTTAGCGGTTGTCCATAGTATAAACAAGTGTGACAGAGCAGAAAGGAGGGTACATGCAAAGTGACATCTTACACAACTTTCATGTTGATCAATTTTGAAGTCTATAATTAATCTGCTGCTATTTTGTGGCATAAATGACAGCTTTAGCCTGGAGGAATCGGTTAATTATTAGGCAATAATGGAGTAAAAAGCAGCACATTGCAGGATGATTACCCCTTATGCCTTAGGTGGCATAATGAAGCGTTAAGTCTAAAAAATATTCTTATCAACCAAGAATTGCATGCGACTTTGTGCAAATGAATTTGATGACACCTAATTTGTGTTATGAAATTAAATTTGTAAATAAACATATGGGAATTAGTCAGGTTCATGCTGTTCATAATTGATTTTGGTAGAATATTTTTATATAATTTAAAAACATTCAGAATTCACTATTTCTATTTTGTTCTCTTGAGACATTTTGTTCATATAAAATGACTCAATCATTAAAATTGTGGAGAAAATGTTTAAACATTTTTGCCACTTTAATGGACACTTTGCAAAGTATTCATTGTTTTATTAATATGTCTCCTTTTTATAATCAAAGTTACATAGAAAACTGAACTTTAATATGGAGCTTATAGAGAATTTTCTGAAAATTTGCCACTTAATTTGAATTTCGTGATTTTCAGAATGTCTAATTGAAAGACGGAAGCTAGGTAAAGAGTCATATTAAATTGTCAACATTAGTGTAGTACTATCGGTTACTAATTCAACTTTTATGGAAGCCATTAAAAAGTTTTACCTCTAACAGGTGCATATTTAAATTAGTGATATATATACATAAATTAAATACTGCTTTTTATCATTTTTAGCAAGTCTAGAAAATAAAGAATTGTGTTAGAGAAAATAACCTCTCTATGAACTTTTATAGTTACCCATTTATATTTTAGACCTATCTAAATGACATCTAGTAATCAGAGGGAAATGATACTTGCATAAAAGATACTGTGATGACATGAGTTTACTATAAAAACTTTAAATTTATTCCTAATTTTTTACTTTGGTCTTACATGTAAAATGTGAACACATTTACTAAATAAGTTTCATTCATTCTATTATCCAAGTATATGAAATATGTGTAGAGGGAATGAATTTGTATACAGAGAGTGGAATAAGTAGAAAGAATTATGCATATAGCACTATATCTTTATCTTTGAAAATGTAATTTTCTAAAAGTGAAATTATTCATGGTTATATTTCAGGAATTTAAACATATATCTTAAAGCAAGGCTGTTCACACCTATAAATCAGTAAATATAAAGTATGTCTTTATTCATATCGATTAAAAACACGTACTGAGTACTTATTAGTAATAGACATTCTTATGTTTTAAGATGCAGATATAATAAAATTCCTTTACTAATCAAATCACAGCTCATGGAGTGAGACACAAAAAATTAAAACTATTACTATACACGCCTCTCAAGGATGAAACCACAACTCAATATTGATATGCTAACAAGGGCTTCTAATTCAGCCTGATAATTTTGGTCAAGTCTCAAGAGTCAGACCTGAGTTTCAATATCTCAAAAAAATATATTATTTACTAACTATATCTTGAGTTCTATATTCTATGGTTTGAATGTGTCCCCTCCAAAAATTCCGTATTAGAAACTTAATCCTCAATGCAACAACATTGGGAAGTGGGTTCTAATGGGTTAATATCATCATCAAAAGGCCTGTAGGAGTGGATTTGCCCTCTTCTGCTCTTCTGGCGTGTGAGGATGTTGCAAGAAGGCCCTCACCAGACTTCCCAGCCTCCAAAACTGTTGTGAGAAATAAATTTCTGTTATTTATAAATAACTCAGTCTCAGATATTTTGTTACAAAACAAACTAAGACTAATGCATCATGTAAATTAGAGAAAATACTAGTAATTATTTTATACAACTATTACCAGGACAAAAAATAGTCTGTATAAAGTATTTGTCATGATCATTAGCATATAATCAATGTTTAATAAATCTTAAGTTTTATTTTCTGTCATTAATCATTATCAATTTTATAATTCTTTCTCTCTCCCTCCATCCTCCAGCCCTTCCCTTTCCCTCTCCTTCCCTCCCTTTCTCCTTCTTCTCATTCTTATATATACACACACATTCAAAATCTTCATGCACTGTTCTTTCTCTCCGTCCCAAGTTATTATTGACCTATTTCTCATGGTACTTTACTCTTCAGACTAGGCTGTTACAAAGAGTTTTTGAACAATGTGTCCACTTGTATAGCATGGTATATTAGAGTCTAAGTCTTAGTAAAAGCAAATGCTAGATCACTGAATCTGACCATGGATAAAAGTAGACAAGGATGTAGAAGTTAGCAGTAGCAAAATGTAATGAAAGGAGAAGGAAGATCCAGGTATGAAATATTCAATGTAGAGTGTCAAGAATTCTAAGATCTCTTCCTCTCTCCCTATAATACCCTGGAAAATAAATCTCTTATCACTGACTCATTGCCAGAGTGAAAGGAGAAGTGAAATTTCAGAAGACATAACTGAGCCCCTCCTTCATTCAATATCACCTGCCCCCTTGGCTCTCTAAAAGGAAATAACAGTTTACTGCAGTGCTAGTGTTAGGCATAATATAGGATCTCGGACAACCAAAAGGCTCTTTATATCCTTAAAAGTCCTCCTTTCCTAGAAATTGCATTTATTGGTCACATAGCCTTTGGTTATGAGATTATATTTCAGAAAGCTTAAAATTCAAATTTTTTTTCCTGAATATATTAAGAATTTCTAAAATATCAAATGCTTACCTTTTTATTTAGAATAATGTTAACAAAAGAATGTACCATAAAATATGGGATAAAGAGATCAATTAGATTGAAAAAGAAATAAAAAGTGTGAGAATCAAAAATTGTTTAAGACTTCAAAATTTTGCCTTGGACTAGTCCTGTTCATATTTATAGACATCTGATGATACTTATGATCCTTTAGTCTTTCAAAGGTAAGATATATAGGAAAATATTCTACGGCTTTGATGAATATGAATACAATATTTTAACAGAAGCCTCAATGAATAAGCCATTCTGTCCAAAGGTGGGGATTACAGAGTCTCTGCTTAATTTAAACAAGAAAAGTGAGAGAAAGATTGGTAATTAAATGCTGAGTATAATCAATGGAGAACTAAAACTATCCAAGTTAATTTAAGTTCCAAATTATCCCTTTCCATTAGCAATATTTATTTTTCTCTCTTGAATATAGAAAACCATATATCTATCTAAATGCAAGCTTCTACTTATTATTTTTGCTTTACTGCTATACATGAAACCCTTCCTAACCAGCCACAGAGACAACATCTATGTCCCTGAAATAATTCATTTTAAAATTCTTAGATGACGTTAATGAACAAGTATCCTGGAGGACTATAGATTTCATCATATATTCCAAACAATGTAAGAAGATACTCTTAAGTTTAAACTTTTATAGCAAAAGGATATATCTAGATGCATCTTTATTTTTGATTATTTATCTAATTACGGTAGCACCACAAGATCATATGACAAACAGGACTTATGGCACAATTATCTGCAGCTTGAAACATTTTTTTTCTATTTTAAATTAATACTGATAGTATTTAGAGAGAATTGAAAAGGTAAATTGGAGAAATGAACTGAGAGAAAGGGTGACAGTTACCTAGTACTGTCAAGATAAGTCCTTATAATCATTCGAGGGCTGAGAATGTCAGATAACTTCTCATAAACAGCCACCTGGAAAATCACAGTCAACATAGTGAAAGGCCATATTTCTAAATTACAATACTTTATCATGGCAGCTAGGAGGTTCTACACTTTTATAATGAACATAAAATATTCTCATTTGGAACAGAACATGATTGATTTTAATCTCTGGCTCTGATACATTAACTGTGCTGACTTGGGTAAGTCACTGTTTCCTTATCTGTGTAAAGGAGACTATAGTAATTTTCATGCTTGTAATATTTAAAGTAAATAAGGTATGTAGAGTAAAATAATGTCTGGCACATACTAAATAAACACTGTTTTTAAAAAAATAAATAAGTAAAAGCAAGCATTGCCTATTGACTTGAAATTTCTTTCAAAAATTTACTATGAGTGCCTTTTCAACTGCTAGGTTGATGTAAAGTGAACTGAATAGGATTATCAAATTTATAATTTTTACTGTTGAAATATGGGACTTGGAGTATTAGAAATAAAGCATTATGTGTTGAGATGTATAGGAAATGTTCACCAGTATGTGGTAGAAGGCTGACAGCCTCTCTCATATTTTTAACCATCCATGAAAAAGAAATATTAATGACATATTTTTAGGTCCAAATCTGAATGCCTTTCTTAAACACATCAAGGGAATTTAATGATTGTACATAGACAGTGACATATTTTTCTACCATGAAAAGTTTATAAATAAGTAAAGTTTTTTATTATTTTTGGCAAGTCACTTTTTACAAATATCAAACTAACATGTTGACTGCATAAATAATATAGAAATAAGGAAATAGAGCTGTTAAAAAACAGACACAAAAAAGCTATTAATAGGAGTGATATGCAAATAAGTAAACAAAAAATCAGTTTATGTTGAACTCTAAATTATTAATTGAGTGAATACTTTTTAATAACAAATTGAGTGCTCGAACAGGCAATTAAGTAACATCCAAGAACATTTTTATGAAATATTAGGTCTAAACTGTTAATATTAGTGTGTAGGTAATGACCATTCCTTGTGTAGAATTAATTTAAGAACAAATATTCTAGGAAGAAATTTTTTTCTACTCGAATTCTACTCAACTCCATATAGATCATTTAATTATTTTTCACCTTTCTTTATAGAGGCATAAATTACACACATTATCAGTTACAACTAAATATATGTAGAGAAATAGTAGTTTATAGTAATACAAGGGCTTCAACATAGACATCAATGGCATTCAGTAATATGTTTGTACAGGATAGAAAAAAGCTGCTAAAAAATGTCAAGTTCTGAGGAAATTTTTCACAGGCTAATCAACTGAATGACCCTCTCTGCAAGACTCTGAACAATCAATTTTCTTAAAATTGGCTAACATCTAATGGAACATTATTTTTTGACTGCTAAAAGAGATATATGGATTCAATATTCACTAAAAATTAAAAGACCTCTGCTTTACTATTTTCCATTTGAAAGTTACATCACATAGCCTTTAGATTATGCAAAGTAAACATCTTACCTGTGTCTTAACTTTATAAAATACTTATCCAAGAGTATAAAAATTCTGAAAATAAATGCAATACTAAACATTAGCTATTTTCTTCATCTACTTTTCTAGGCATTGACATTAAAACTGACTTTTCTTAAATTCTAGGAAAGTATTTTTAAAGGATTAGAGGCAATACAAGCTCTCATGATTTCAAATACATTAATAAATTCTGTTCTTTGGTATTTGAGGCAGTATACACAAGCCTAAATCAAGTGATGGTTTTCCAAATATTTCCCTAGTTAAACACTTAAAAGATTTGCCAAGATTTTCACCATAACAGAACATTAAAGTAATTGGTGTAATGTTTCCCAATATGTCCCTAAGGTGTTTTTGGAATGGTATCATTACAGCTACTTTTCAACTCTGAACTGTGCAAGTTTATACAAATATTTCCACAAGCTGCTCTCTTGTAATAACATTTTCTTGGCATCTCAAAGCTGTATATTTTCTTGCCCTATACATTTGTAGCTTTTAATAACATCTTGATATTTCTTTAGTGGTTTTGAGTGTCAGAGGAGCTATACATCAAGACCAACCATCTAGTCCTATGCAATTTAAGTTACAGTGTAATTCTGCAATACCAACATATCGATACAATGGAATTTTTTTTCTGATGATTTATATGGAAAGTTTCATGAGATGGAAAGGGACAAAAGTGAACCAAACTAACTGGTGACAGGTTTGGTATTATTGATCACACATATAATTTTACTCACAAGGAAGTAGATGCATGTGGAGATTGAATGTCAAAAGATTTACTTTTTACAATGCTATTAAATATCAGTAGGTATATAGAGAATTGTTTGTTATTTAGATATTTGAAACAAAGCATAATAAATAATGAATTGGGTTCCTTTTGACTGAAGGTCCTTTACTAACTACATATAGAAATTATTTATCATATATTATATGTATATGTTTTTCTGTTTTTTTAGTATAGACGAGGTCTCTCTCTCTTGCTTAGGCTGGTCTTGAACTCCTGACCTCAAGCTATCCTTCCGCCTTGGCCTCCCAGAGTGCTAGGATTATAGGCATGAGACACCACGCCTGGCCTATCACATATTGTAGTGATAAATATTAATTAAATAACCATGGCCATACAGAACATTCGTTTTATAATTGTAGACTTTTGTGCAAACAATATTTTTATAATTACAAATTCATGCTTGCTATTATAACCCCCTCATTAAAAACTCGTTTATTTTTTCCCAATTGGCTTGAAGAACACAGCTACAGAGATGTTTTTAATTTTAATTTACTTTTTGAAATTAACCTTCGATTTTATCAAATTAGAGGTATTAGAAAACTACAAGATAGAAAAAGATAAATGGGATAGAACAGTTTCACTGCTTCAGACACCTTTAAGGTACCAGAATTATTTCTAAAATTTTGTTCTCTATAAATTTATCTCCAAAGCACTAAGGAAAACTCTATTAATAATTTGGCTATGAGCATATTTTGGAGCATCACCAGATATTTCTTAGCCAACTTATATCATCAGTTGAATTCAGGATTTGCTGTGTGTTCTAGCTGAAGGATTACTTTTATATTTGAATTTGACTTAGTACGAGTAAACTTTATTTTTTAATTCATTAAACTTTTTGTTGAAAGTCATTTTGATTTTATCCTTAAAATGTACAGTGTTTGGATATCATTTTATGTTGAATTAACTGAAAGACATAGACATGTATCACTTACATATCATGTTAGATGATTTGTTTAAGGAAAAAATTATCTTTTCTAAAGTGGGAAAAATAATTTCTACTTCATGGGTGCAAGAACAAAAACAAAATATTTAGTTGGACTTGAACATAATAAATGGTAACATTGAAAGAAAAAGGTATTAACCACATCTAGCTTTATGTAAATAATTTAGTCGGGTTGTTCCAGGGAAGAAAATTAAAGAACATGAACCAGCAAGTCACTAAAGACTATAACCCATCAAGAATATAGGGAAAGGTAATTATTTTCTCATATAACACATGACACGTAAATTAAGAATAAAATTCTATTTTGTTTTCATCAAACTGAAAAACAATTAAAAGTGAGCATAATATTCCCTGTTTTAAAAAAGCATGTAATGAAATGAGTACTTTTAAAGAAAACTGCTGGAAAGACATAACAGATCATTCTTTAGAAGGGATACGTAGCAATATTTTTTCAGAAATTAAAGTAGCTATAATTTTAGCTTTGAAAAAAATACACTTTTAAGAATTTGTTGTGCTCAATTATATACTCAAAGGAATAAGAATAAGCGTTTTTACATCAGTATTCTTGAATAACTAAAATTTTTTCCTACCTCAGGGTAAATATGAAGAAATAAATGAGGAAAAGTTCACCTACAGTTTTCAGTCACTTGAAAAGAAGCAGATATTTACTTAAAATATATGGTTTCACCATATATTAAACTAGAGATCTTTCTAGGCTCCTAACTTATTACGCATCTTTCCTGTTATTATTCCCTTATTTATTTTGCTGCAGAATTCAGTTTTGCTATGTGCACTAAAGATAAAGTCATTGTTGTGATAACTAAAATTTCAATATTCATAATTTTTTATAATATTAGTTGATTAAATATTTGAAATTCTACATTTAAAATATTCAAATATACATGTTATCAAATAATTTGAAATTCAATTTATTCAAAATAATCTCCAGTACTATGTTGAATAGAGGTGTTAAAAGTGAGCATCTTTGTCTTGTTCCAGTTCTTAGGATAAATGTTTTCAACTTTTTCCCTTTCAGTATGATGTTGTCTGTGAGTTTGTCATATATAGATTTTATTGTTTTGATGTATGTTCTTTCTATGTCTAATTTTTTGAAGGATTTTTACCACAAAGAGAGGGTGAATTTTATCGAATTCTTTTTCTGCATCTAATTAGATGATCATATAGCTTTTTTAAAAAATTCCGTTTATGTGGTAAACCACATTTATTGATTTGTTTATGTTGAACTGCATCTGCACCATCAGCTTGCCTGGTTCTTGAGCTCGGTGACCCATACTACAGATTTGATTTGATTTGCTAGTCTCCATAATTGCATGAGGCAATTCATTATAATAAATCTCTTCACACCCCACCCCCTTGCCATACACACACACCCCTGTTTATTTTGTTTCTCAGGGAAACTTGAATGTAGATAGATAGACAGAGATAAAAGTATATATACACATAGGGGCGCTATTTATGGCACGATACTCTGAAAAGAAAAAAAAGTCAAATTTGAGAATCATAAAAATGTGATTTTTAATGATACAGTTACTTTTTTATTATAGCATATAAATATATATAGCAATACAAGTGCCATTGAACAAGCTGAAACAGTTACACAAAAAGTAGGAGTAGGATATGAAATCAAGGAGAATGCAAGCTTATCATCAAAGAATATATTTAAAATAAATCTTACCTTACAGAAATAAATGGAATTGTTATATATTCAAGAACAAGTAAATAATTTACTGTGTGACTTTGAGTATGTCATTTAAACTTTCTTGCCTGTTTTCTCACACATAAAGTGAGAATAATAATCATTCCTGTATCACAGAAAAATTGTAATAAATGATTGATAATGTATATGTAAAGGAATTATAGCACAGTTGGAGTTATGTGCAGTGTCAATATTATCATAAATTGGATTCCTATTTCAGAAATATTGATAGGATTAAAAAGCATATAGATGTGTGTAGTCATTTAAGTTTCCTTGCAACACAATAATCTATGATCTGAAAATGAATTCTGAGTAATTTTGCCAAATATAATGTCTAATTCAAATTCAAATTTGGGGATAAGTACATAGTCTTTGTAGAAAAAAAACTTTCCAAAATATATCCATTTTAAGATTACACATTATTCTAAATTTATTTCCCTGGCTTTGTAGGCTTTATAAATTACTGGATGTTCAGCCAAATTTGAGCTGTCTCTTTAGCATCCCTCATTATTATATTTCAGCATGAATAGCCATTCATATATTTCCCTGTTTCCAAATATAGCACTCCCGGGTCATGCAGATATAAACATCTCACCCTTGTTCCAAACACTGATGCTTTCAAGTGTAAATAAATGTATTAGTAAAAATGAAGAGTCTGACAACACCCCATATGTCATGGTGCTATGCTTATATCATAATATCAAACTCTGAGCTCTACCATGTGTGCTGATCTCTCCCCATTAATTTTTGCCAACCTCTTGAATAAACCCTGCTTACACACTTTTGCTTTATCTTGACTTTTCTCAGCTCATTACTTTATTTGACAAATATCTATTGATCAACTACTATGAATCAGGCAAACCTCCTATGCATTACAAAAATAGAGAAAAAGAAAACTCCTGCCTAAAGAGAATGTTATATATTAATACTAACACTGAAAAAAGAAAAACATAGAAAATTACACACACACACATATACATACACACACAAAGTTAAATAACCATAAGAACGGAAAAGAAAAACAAAGCAGAGAAAAGAGATGCGAAGTGTGAGGGGAGTGGGCACTGACATTTTATTTAGGTGGTTAGGAAAGAGCAAACCAGGCAGTGGGATTGTGATAAATTATACTTGCTTGTAACTCCAACAAACTATGTACAACGTCTGTTGCTGAAAACCACAAAACAATGATGAAAGAAATCAAAGTAATATATAAATATATACTGTGTTCATGTATTGAAAGACACAATGTTGATTAGATGTCAGTTGTCCCCTAATTCATATACACATTCAATGTGTTTTTAAACAAAATCCCAGAACATTTTTTAAAGGTATCAACAGGCTTATTTATAAAATCTACATGAAAGATAGAAATAGTCTTTTTCATTCTATACATTATTAAACATTTAAAATATTGGATAGGTTATAATAAAACATTTCAAATAACATTGTGTATATCACTACATAAAAACTGGGAATACATAAATTATATTTTTAAAAAAGTATCAATTTATTATTTACCAACTAAATGTACAAATTCTGCATTGAAAAGTAGCCATAATATTTTTTAAAATATAAAAAGCATATAAAGCTCAATTTCCAGATAAATTTATAAGTAAATTCTTATAATTATCAAAGAAAAAAAGTACCTGCCATATATAATTTTGCAGCTATCTACAAATACAGAAATTTAACCAATTCTGTTTGCAAAGGTACAACACTGAACAAAAGACCAATAACATATATAAACTTAAAACTTCCAAAATACAAAAATTTTCTACATGGATATAGACATATAATTATTAAAGACATTATCAGTCTCTAGAGGAAAATTAATGGAAAAATATGGTATAGTTTAAAGAAACTCTGAGTAAACATAAAGAAATATCAGTGCAAATCAATAATATTAAAATTCCCTCTGGCATAGATGAGATATTGACAAAATCCAAATCCTTTTCAAATTTAAAAAAAATATTCTTCAAATGCATATCTGCATATCCAACATGTAAATTAAGGAAAGTGATTAATATAATTAAGTTTATATCTGTTAAAAGATCTATATCACAGTTAATGATAATCAAAATATTCAGGCAAGAATGCCTAATGTCAAATACAATAATAAATTTGAATGATCTTTCCAGCATATTAATACCAAAAAAAATAAAATATAACTACTGGAAAATGAATAGTAGAGTTCTATAAGCTTGAAGAATACATATATTAAAAGCTTTTTAAAAATATATCAATAACAAAACATAAGATGAGTGATAGAAAGTATTTAATTTTTGAGTCTTCCATTAGTAAATAATCTCTATTAGAGGGTTATTTACTTGTCTTTTTCGTCACTGTATGTGACTGGTAATTATTTCAGGGGTTTTGCTTCTAGAGGACATTTCATTTTGAGGGACTCCATCCATAAAAAAGGAATACATAATGCAAGGTTTCTCAAACTTTAGGAAAACGTGGTCCTCTTAGGATAAACACACACATTTTCTATGACTTACTGTTTTCTGGAAGATGTCACCTTAAGTAACGTGTGTGTGTTTGTGTGTGTGTGTGAGCACATACATGGGTGTGAAATGGGGGTGGGAGAACAGACCAATGTATGGGGCATATACGTATGTAGTCAGTTCTCCATATTGGCGGGTTCTATGTCGACAAATTCAACCAAAGTTGAACCAAAATATTCAAAAAATAAAGCAATAAAATATAAAACTATAATGATAAAAATAATACAAATTTTAAAAACACAGTATAACAACTATTTATATAGAATTTGCATTGTATTAGGTATTATAAGTGATCTAAAGATGATTTAAAGTAGTCCAGAAGATGTGCATAAGTTACATGCCAATTCTAGAATATTTTATACAAGGGACATGAGCATCCACAGATTTTGGTACCTATACGGGGTCCTGGAACCTATCTCCCATGGATACCAAGGATGACTGTATACACACACACACTCCATATTTTGAAAATTCTTTCAGGCAATAGGAGCTAAATCACTGAATTAGTCATGTGTTTCCATTTTAATACCTGCATTGACTAATAGAAACACAGAGTGGTGAAAACTATTTTCTGTGAGAACAGCTCTGAGACAATACATACAGTCAGATCATTACTAGATAGCTTTATTAATCTGGGTTTGAGAATACTTCACAGTTTGTTGCAATGTTACTGTGCTGATACAGAGAGAAAAGTCTATCTATTGAGTTCCACCATTATCCCTGTCCTAATACTTTCCAGTACTATATTACAGTGAAATCACTTATTATCAAGTGCATTGACAGCCACACAACTTCCTCTAAGACATGAGTAAACTTCCCACCCATCTATCTAAGTTTCTCTATTGGTGTTTTTCAAAACTCTTTTAGACTCTAAAGTTCAGCTACCTCAGGGTGATGAAAATCTCAGGTTTTTTATTTTTTTTAATTTAATTAATTTATTTTTAACAACACAAGGTGTTTTTTTTTATTTTTTTTATTTTTTTTTTTTTTACAAGGATGTCTTGTATAATGCTTAAGTCAGGGCTTTTGGTGTGCCCATCAAGGATCTCAGTTTTTATCTCTTATTTCTGCAGACGTACACAATTATATTACAGGAAAAAGTTTTCTTTATAAATCAAATTCAAACAAAACAAATAATAACAAAACAAAAACTTGCATTAAAAATAGCAGAGCTGGAGGTCTATAAAGTGATCAGCATCTAAATATATAAGCCATATATCAGATAAGGCATGATATACAAAATAAATAAGGAACTCACACAATACAATAGCAAAAAAATGAGTAACCTTATTAAAAAATGAGCAAGGGACCAGCATAGGCATTTCTCCAAAGAAGACATAAATATAGCAACAGTATAGGAAAAGGTTCTTAAATGCAACCTTTTAAGGGAAATGCAAATCAAAACCACAATAAGGTATCACCTCAGACCAGTTAGAATGGCTACTAATCAAAAAGACAAGAGATGATAAATGTTGGCAAGAGTATGGAGCAAAGGGAGCATATACTTTGTTGATGGAAAGATAGATCGGTGCAGTGATTGTGGAAACAATATGGAATTTCCTAAAGAAATTAAAAATGGATCACCTGATTCAGCAATTCTTCTTTAGGGTGTATACACAAAGTAAATAAAATCACTGTCTCATAAAGATATCTGCGCCCCCTTATTCTTTGCAGTGTTCATGATAGCTAAGATTAGAAACATCCTAAGTGTCCCTGACAGATGAATAAAGTGTGAGATATATATATATATATATATATATACATATATACACAATGGAATACATTAAGTCTTAAAAAAGAAGGAAATCCTGCCATTTATAGCAATATGGGTGAGCCTAGAAAACATTAGGTTAAAGTGCAATAAGCCAGGCACGAAAAGAAAAATACTGAATGATCTTATTTATATGTGGAATCTAAAACAAACAAACAAAAACAAACCCCGAAAACTTAAACACATAGAAACAGATAGTAGATATGTGATTACTCCAGGTGTGGAGGTGGGGTAGGGGAATGGGCAGATGGAAGTAAAAGGGTGCAAAGTTGCAGTTATATAGGATAAATAAGTCTAGGGATCTAATGCCCAGCATGACGACTATACAGTTGGCTTTCGTTATTGTAGGAACATGGATGCCTGAATCCACAGATAGTAGTGAACTCTACATATAGTATGCTTTTTTCCTAAGCCTACATACCTATGATACAGTTTAACTTATAAATTGGTCACAGTAAGAGATTAACAATGATAGCTAATGACATAGAATTACAATAATATAATTGTAATAAAAGTTATATGCATGTGCACCCCCCAAAAACATCTTATTGTATGTAATATTTTGAACAGTGGTTGACTGTGGTTAACTGAAACCAGGGGAACCAAAACCACGGATAAAGGGGAATTACTGTAATTAATAATATTGTATTGTGTACTGAAAATTTGACAAAAGAGTAGATTGTAAGTACTTTTATCACCTAAAATAGTTAACTACTGGGATGACGGTATGTTAATTTGCTTGACTGTAGTAATTACTTCACTATGTATATGTCTATTAGAACATGCTGGACACCTTAAATACATTGAAAATCTAAATATTAAATATATTACTCATGGAAGTGTGGTATTTATGTGAGGACTGACAATAAGACCAATAGATAAGAGTTCAGAAACAAATTCATGTATTCGCCTAATTTATAACAATGTGACCATAGAGTAGAGCAATAATAATTCTATAAATTGTTCTTGTCCAATTTGATATCTATACGAAAAGAAGATGAATCTGGATCTGTACCCTGCATCATACACAAAAATAAATTTCTGAAGGATTTTAGATATAAATGAAAATGGTAATATTATGAGGCTTCTAGAAGAAAACATAAAACAACATCTTTTTGACTCTGAAGTAGGCACAAGTTCCATTTGAAGGATTCAAATACCAAGAAGATTAGAGATATAATTAACTATATTAAAATTAAGAATATCTGTTCTTAAAAATATTGTGAGATTCCAAAAAGTAGTCACAAATATTTCTAATATTTGAAAATGTCATAAAAATCAGATTCAAAATATAAACTATCAAAAAACAATAAGAAAGGGCAAATAATCCAACAAAAATGAGCAAGATACTTTAACATGCACTTTTCCAAGCAGGGTATTTTAGGGACCAACTATCATATGAAATTATTCTCAGTATCTATAGTTATTAGAGATATTTAAAAAATAAAGATAAGATGACATCAAAAACGTAACATATATAGCACAGAATAGTAATATATAAACATTGAGATAGAAATATAGATGGATTGATAGATAAATAGATAGATATCTTTGATTATTTTTGGATGGATGATAAATGCAGTTATGTTTCAGAATGTGAAGCAACAACAAAACTCATACACCATTGGTGGGATATAATTGGCATGAGCCCTTTCAAATAATGGTATTCTATTATCTAATCTGACCAAATACCAAATTTATGACCTAGCCATCCACTTGTAGGTCACATTCCACAGAAATCCATGCACGTGTTCACTAAAAGATCCACATGAGAATGTTTATGGGAGTTGTATTCGTCATAAGTCCAAACTGGAAACTCGCCACATATCCATAACATTTAAAAGATAAGTGAATTATAATATATATCTCATAATGGAACGCTATGTTGAAATAAGAATAAACAATTACAACAGTAATGTTGAATGAATAAAGGTAGACGCAAAAATTACACACTCTGTAATTGCATTCACATAAAGCACAAAACGGGAAATAATATGAGCTGTTAGATGTCAGTACAATCTTGAAGGGTGTAGATTATTGAACAGATAGTATGAATCAAAAAAAAAAAAGAAGCAAGTGGGGATTCTATGGTGTTGATAATGTTTGTTTTTCTCTTGATCTGCTTGCAGGTTATGCAGGTGGGCAAATTTTATGAAAATTCAGTGTGCACATTTGTAAAAATTTTCTGTGCCCATTTGGAGGTATTTTATACTTCAAATAATACTGAATTTAATTCCCTATAATGAATTAGATTTCTCAGTTAAAAGAATAAATGTGGGCTAGGAGTCATGTGGTACCATTTAGTTGAAATATGCTGTTGACCATGCCTGTATTTTTATTTAATTTTTAATAAATCCTGTAATAGGTAAAAGGAAACATGAAGGATCTAGTGACATACAAATAGTTTTTTTCTTTGATAAATATTATTTATTTCAAAAAATTCTGTAAATGTGATTATCTTGAAACCCTGAGGAATTGGATATTATTTGAGAATCAGATCACTTCAAAATCATCCCACTTTAATTGCATAATTTTTAGCTCTTTATGCCAAAAAAATACTCCAAATTAATCTTTAAACACAGCATAACACTGTGCGGGTTAAATGTAAATATTATATCGAATTTTTACACCTTGATTTCTCAGGTTCCTAATAATTCTATAAATAGCAGTTGTCAGACCCCTATACATTAAGTTTCTTTACTGACTTATTAATTCAAGTATCTTTTTTTCTTAGTGTCTAATTTGCAACTTTAGGAGTTTGTGAAACATTTGTGCCAAGAATGCCTTTAATGGCTCTTGTAACTTTTTTCTAAGCACATTTATATGGAGAAAATTTAAATAATTTATAAATTTATTAATCTTGTTTTTAAGTGCAAAAAATATGTTTTTCTTAAGGGCTTATATTGCTTGTGCTTGTGTGTGCATGTGTGTATATGGTCAACAGATCTGGCTTCATTTTATTACATTTTTAAAAGAAATAATTTTAGTAATAGCTTTGGCAAAAATTAATATTTTTATTTTTATAAACGTTGTGAACCCAGAGGAAAAGTTTATCAGGCAGTTCATAGTGTCAGATAAACACATTGTGAGAAATAATGATGCTACATTTAGAAAACTATAGTAGAGAAGAATAGAGACGAAAAATAAGTGTGGAGAAGTCTAAAGAACTTCAATTAGAGCTTGCCAATTTGATTTTTATGAAATCAGAAACAAAACAAAACCAACTTCCCCTAAAAAATTAAATTCCAACATATTAAATTACTGCTCTAACTAAGTATTTTTTTAAAAGTAGTTTTAACATCTAGTACTTAATTTTGGAAAGGCTGTAGTGTCTTGTAGCTACAACTTCCATTTTGAATTGTCAGCAGGGAAGGGAAACCAGTTAAGATAAAGTAAGAAATAAAAGAATCCTCACTCACATCTCTTAAGAAATTCATTTTTCACATTTGGGGAAAAATATTCCATACATCTGCTTTTATATTTAAAATTTTACATATAAAGATTTTCACAATTAGTGAATCTCTGTATTAAACTAATAAAAAGTTACTTAAACTCATTAAGAATATCTGTTTTTCTATGATTTCTTCCAAAATGTGGGATGTTAGAAATTGTGTAGATGTTATATGTCTCACACATATTCTTGGCTTATTTTTAAAGTAGAGTTAATCCAAAACCAAAATGAATTTCCAAAATCGCATCATTAACTAAAATGTTGACTTTTCTTGTCTGTTGGAATCATAATTAAGACAGATGTCAGTTTATGAAATGTCATATGTTATTGGTTAGCAGTCACACATGTAAAACATTGTAAGTATAAAACATTTAATTTCCATCTTAATTTGTTACAGGTTCTGATGCATAATATACATTATATAAAATAACTGAAGAGCAAGTCATTAAGAGTGGTAACCATGTATGGAAATGTGGCCTCCAAACCAAGTAGTCATATGAAGTATAAAGAAACAAATCCCTGAGAAGAAACTTTCTGACAATATCCTAGCAAATATTTTACTGCAGAGATCTCTGTCTCTGTTTGTCTCTCTCTCTCTTTCTCCTTCTATATCTCTCTCTATATGTATATATGCACAAAACACAATGTCACATAAATTTAGCAAGGGACAGAGGGCGAAACAATCATACAGAGACCTTCATGAACAATGAGAATTAATCTTTTTTATTTTATTTTGTTAAGACCAATTTTTTCTTTCTTCCTAACTTGATAAAGCAGGAAATAAAATAGATGATAAAGACAATTTTATGGGTAGAAATGTAAAAACAGAAAAAAATAAATCAAAATATGACTATTCAAGAAAATGTTTGGATTAGTTTTACTTAATATGTGTATATTTATTTTGCACTAAAGAGTGAACAATGTAATTATGTTTTCACATTGCACTAAGTTTTTCCAGAGTCAAAAATATTGTCTGTATTAAGAAACTTTGATACTCAGAGTTCAGACAATTGAGCAGACAGTATCATTTGAAACAGGAGGCCATGCTTTATTCATATTTGAATGCTACATTATTCCTAGCAAAATGCCTTGAACAAACCATCCAGTTAATAGCATTGAATGAATAAAAATAGGTGGAGAAATATCCATAAATTCATATCAACTTCCAGTTGTAATTTTTTTCAGTTTCAGCATATTGTGGGGATACAGATGTTTAGGTTACATATATTCCCTTTGTTCCACTCGAGTCAGAGCTTCAAGTGTGTCTATCCCACAGATGGTGCACACCACATCCATTAGGTGTGAATATACCCATCCCCTTTGCCCCCTCCCACATGCCTGACACCCAGTGAATGTTACTACTATATGTGCACATAAGTGTTTATCAGTTAATACCAATTTGATGGTGAGTACATGTGGTGCTTGTTTTTCCATTCTTGGGATACTTCACTTAGTAGAATGGGCTCCAGCTCTATCCAGGATGTAGGAAAGATAATGCAGCTTACATATAATAATGAGCTGAGAGGTAGATGAGATTAGGTAGATTAGAGTTTATAGGTAATTGACCTACAATTAATTGCCATCTACTTAGTAAAAACATGCTTCAAAATACTATCGCATATGAAGCACAAAATGTTTTTTTCATTAAATTAAGGTCAGCAGGCAGAAAAAAAAAACAATA
The DNA here is from genome assembly GCA_963574885.1 of Lepilemur ruficaudatus. Classification (NCBI taxonomy): domain Eukaryota; kingdom Metazoa; phylum Chordata; class Mammalia; order Primates; family Lepilemuridae; genus Lepilemur; species Lepilemur ruficaudatus. The sequence continues at coordinate 28,442 of CAUYRT010036365.1, forward strand.
AAATTTGCTCAAAACATGGTGGTTTCGTGCTTAAAAATTGAGTGTTTTTTTTTTTAATTATCACTTGTTTGGAGAAGTTTCAGAAAAAAAATACACACAAAATGAGAATACATTGATGTGATCATAAAAGAACAGACAAACATACTTAAGAATCACTGGGGATGGAACTCCATGAGATAACTGTATTCAGTAAATGCGAAGAGTCATTATGATCCAGCACTGTCATCTGTGAGTATCCTCGGAGAATGAAAGGATTACAATCTAAGTAATATTCATTTGTAAACAAGAAAAGTGATATTTAGGTGGCAGAGACCAAATGTTGCAGTAACCTAATATTAAAAATAACTTACTATAAACTGTTCGGTTATTACTCATGAATATGAAGATACCTATTTCAAAACAAGGCAAGAATAAACTCAGATATACAGAAAACTTTTAAATACTTTTTCCTTCCTTCCATCATTTCTTCTTGCCAAAATGACTTTATGTTTGCATTTTATTTCCTTTCAATTCATTTTTTAGCTAATATTTTCTTTAGAATAGTGTTATACACAGTTGCCTAGTTATTCCTCTCCCACTAATGCCCACAGCCATAAGATATGGAAAATGTATAGAGACAATGCCTCTGGATAGGACTCAAATGCAGATGTAGATTGTCCAAGGAAATGTAGAAAACAATTACAGAAGGCTAGAAAATAGAATGTAGACTAGCTTTGAAAAATATAAAATCTTTGTAAATTTGACCTTCTCTGAGTCAGGCTTGAGAAACACCATGGTATGATAGACATCATGAAGTTAATAAAATGTCCTTGTCTCTACTTCTTGCAAATGACCCTGTGAACTTAAGGAACCAGGGGTATATAAGGACGTCGGTAAATGGAAATCTGTGGATTTTAGAAAAGCATCTGGTCTAACCAAGATGGCAAGTTCCAGGTAGGCATCAGTTACATTACATGTGATCCATACGACTGAGAGAGCTAAACCCAAGCAATTGGTAATAAAACAATGGTCACATGAGTCTGCAATAGAAAATTAAAAGTATATAAGTTTGATAGTGATTATCCAGTAATGATTAAAGGGGAGAGACTTAGGAGCTTAGAATTATTAAAGAGGTAGACATTATTGTAAAACTGGTCTAATAGTTACTTTAAATATGCCTAGTATCCAAGCACCTCTGTTGATTTCATAGCCACAATTTTAAATGTCAATTTTCTTATCTGTAAAATCGCTCCAAAAATGTATGTCATAGGGTATGTGAATTAAATGAAATGATGCATGTAAAGGGTTTATTTAGTACAGTGTCTAACAAGCAAAAAGTGGTAAATGGTAGGTATATGGTCATAAAATAGTAGAATAATTTATCGTATATTTATTATTCTTATTTTTATTGGTACTACAAATTATATGAACTATAAATACAGTATGTCAATTGCTAAATACAACAAACATACAGGGTACATATCTCTATTTTACAAATGAGGAAATGCATATCAATCCAATCCTGAATGAATCCAAAATTCTTAATCCTGGCTATATGACTGCATACTGCCTCATATACACTACAGAGTGCTCTGAGTAACAGAGAGGTCCAGGCATTAGCTTCTGGTATTTAAGTTCCACTGTACAAACATTAAAGGATTTTTTTAGCCTCTTGTGTTCAACAAGACTCACTGATTCCTTAGGAAGAATCTAAGCATCACATAGGTGATTTAACATTTAGGGCCTCTCCCTATTCTGAGTAAATGAGTGAATGATTTTGTGGTCCACAGTTTTTTCTTGAGTGAATTTAAAGCTCTGGAGGATATTAATCAAGACTATGGGCCAGACATGATAAGATGTTTTAGAAGGTTTGGTGAGTGCTGAAGATGGACCAGGCAGGAAACAAACAAACCAAACAAAAACAAAACAAAACAAAACAAAAAAACCTAACATTAACTTTTGGTTTGCATGTGCCAGACACTGAGCTGGATCCAGTGTTATCTCATAAAACCTCTCAGTAATTCCAACAAAAAGCTTTCAGAAATCCCATTTTACCGAGAAGAGGTATAAGATAGGTAAGTAAACTGCCCAAAGATACAAGGTTGCTGCAAAGGAATTTAACGATCCATTCTCAAGTACCTCCAAATAGTAAGTACTCATCCTTTTAATGATGTATGCTCTTGCAAAATCTTAGAATAAATATGCTATGTTTTCTTGGACTTGAATTTTATTTCACATGATGGCAACATGTTCAGCAAAACAAGCTCAATTATCAAATTGATAATTCTCACTTAAAAAGTGGGATGCTTTCCAAGAAGCTCTGAAATACTTTTAAGTTATGCCCAACATATTCTTCATGGGTCTCCTTATTTTGATGTCCTTGGCAGAGAACTGGTAAAATATGTGTTGATAAAGCAAAAACAAAATTACATCATTTCAACTCCATCAGTTAGTATATCCAAACATTTGGGATATCTTTGAAGCTAGTTTGTTAATACTGAAGCTAAAATTACATATATGCTTATTCATATGCTGTTATTGGTTTCAGAAAAGATGCCAGAGCCAATGGCAAATTAAGAACCCAGAGCTAGAAAATAATTACGGCAATGTATAATTTACCAATATTTTACATATTAAGTTACAAATATTGATGAATATATCATTGCCTTTTAGAGTGAGTTACATTTTCTGAAGTAGTTTCGCATCTAATGGTATTTCATGGTCCCTGCAATTAAATATAGATAGCATTTCTCTTTTAAACTAAGAGTGGAATGTAGAGAAAATTATAAGAATTTATTGTCTCAATCTCAAAGATATGCAGAATATGTGTGCTGCTTTCCATTCCTTTATTTTTATTTATGCCAAATTCTAAATATGACTATAATCATTTCCATTATGAAAGTAGCCATTAGAAATTGCCCTAGAAAAAACACTGATTAAAGTGAAGCAAAAATAAAAAATTTCATATACTCAAATCTTTATGAACTACTGCCATTATGTATCATAATTAAGTATCAGTTCGAAGGCTTTGGGATTTTGTAGTCATTATCATGGTTTTAGACATGTCTTTTTATCTATACTGGCTATAAAATAGAAACTATTTGACTTACTATTTCATACAAAGCACAAGTTAGAATGTCCTGTAAAATTAGGTTAATGCTAGTAGACAGACCATATACAGTCCAGCTCTTCTTCTTATTTCTGTTACTTAAACTTATAATGATCCATTGTTCTTGAAGGTTAAAGAATTTTCTATAAATTTAAAAACAAAAATTGCATTCCCATGTTAATTACTAGCAGTCTTTCAATCAGTCCCCCTTGCATAATTCATCTACAGGATATATTAATATTTTGTTTCATTTAAACATAAAAGAACGAAAATTATTTCCTTCTCAGGTTAATTTTTTGTTTTTTGAAATAGTGATATAGTAATTCAGAGATTCTTTATTACCAGTTCTTAAACTGACTTTTAAAGATATTGACATTCTTATTTATATCAATCCAAGTTACTTCATGGGAAATATTTGGGGTCAGATATATTTTCAATTGAGAGGTTTATAAAATGTGACACAGTTTATATATATTAATAATAATGCCTTATACCCTTAGCATGGGCTTGGACAGCAGTTTCTAATTTGATCACATTAATTTTTAATACAAATATTAATTGAATGGCATAAATATAGACTTCAAATAATCTTATCTCATCTCAGATTAAGTTTTCCAAATGTATTCATGCAAGTCTAATTTTGTAGTGAAAGATTTTTGCAGTAAAATGGTATTTGAAAAACTTTTCCACTTTAGAAAACTTTAGGAATTTGATATTGTGAGTACTGAATTTTCCAGTTTGTGTAAATACTTCATATTCAGTCATAAAGTCTAAGTCTTACTTGATTTTTAAATGCACAATAACAACAACCAAACAAGGAAAGTACCAGTTAACACCCTGCCCCCTCCACCACTTCCCCTAGTAATTTCAATGTACAATTCCATCCAATAAGAGGAAAATGCTAATCAACTACCAAAAGAATAATATTTTGTTTTCCAAGAATTGTTCTTGGACCTACATTTCATCCAGATTTTTTTTTTAAAAAAATAGAGTGCATGCATCTATCATAAAATGATCGGGGATTGTGGTGCTGTTTTTTAGAGTACACAATATTTTCATATTCACATTTCATATTCATCTTTATCATTGTCCTATGATGCAGGTAATATGAATTATGAGTTTGAATGTCAAAAATAACGTCATCTTATCCAAGGCCTTTTAGTCAGTATACGAGTGAGTCAGACTTAGAAGTACTCCAAAACTAAGTAAGTCTCTTTTTGAGCCTCATTCTCTAGCTAAATAGTATTAGAATATAAGTAGGCAAGGTAGCATGGATCAAAACAGAAAAATAAAAAAGGGGAGGCTATGGAGAGGGCAATTTTCTCAATTAATGGTTTATAAACAGATTTCTCCTTTCCTTGTGTAATATTTTTAGTAAATACTAATATGTATTAAAGTCAGAATCTGTGGTTTTATTATAATATATATAACACTTTCATGGAAATAAACCACATCATGAGATGTGAAGGTTTTAGTATACATAAGTTATATATTTTACATTTATTTTGCTAGAACCTATGAGATTTATGAGTTGTAGATCTTTCTCTCTCTCTCTCTCTCTCTCTGTTTTGTTTTGTTTGTGTTTTTGTGTTTGATTAAGAATTTCTGTGCTGTCAAGCAGTAAACAGAGTCCAAAACCTATTCAAAAAGTTGTCTTGGAGTTCTATTTTTTTCTTTCTTTATTGAGCTCTTCACTTTGAAACAATATGAAACATGAAAAAAAAAGTTGTAAGAAAAACACAAGGAATGCTCTTTTCCTCAAGTATTTCAGAGAAAGTTACCAACATGATGTCACCTCACTCTCATTTATGTTAGCGTTTTTTCTTACATAAAAGGGCATTTTACTGTATAATCACAATATAACCATTAACGGCAGGAAGCTAATATTGTTGCAATACTGTCAAAATTGATGAATGAATCAAGTTTCACCAATTTCCCCAATAATGTCCTTTATAACAAAAAGATCCAGGCCAGAAACACTTTGTATTAATTTTCATGTCCTTTAATCTGCTTCAATATGTAATAGTTTTAAGTTTTCTTTGTCTTTCACGACCTTGATATTTTTCTAAAGATTATAGTTTATTTTAGAATATCCCTCAGGTTGGATCTGTCAGCTATTGCCTCATGATTAGATTCAGGTTATTCATCTTTGGCAGTAACATCATAAAGTGATGCTGAATCTCACTGCATTCTATCAGGTGGCATGGGATTTGGGATTTGGGATTTGGTTTTGTCCCAGTATCGGTGTTGTTAATTTTGATGACTTAACTTGGATAATGCAATCAGATAATTCACATTTTTAAGGTATATTATAAAGGTTTCCCTTAAGAGGTTTAACTCATGTCTAGCACAGGAACTAATCTGTGCAACAAATACCATCCTTTATGTTTCTAATAGGCTCTCTATTCCCTTCTTTGTACTTAAAATATCTCCAGATTCTTCTGGCTTCACATAGAGATACAGTTGCCCTTCTGTATTCACGGGTTCTGCATCTATGATTCAACCATCCATGGATGGAAAATATTAAAAAACAAACAAAATATTAATAAATGCAACAGTAAAAAATAATACAAATAAAGAACAATATAGTATAACAATATTTACATAGCATTCACATTGTATTAAGTATTATAAGTAATCTAGAGATGGTTTAAAGTTATATGGGAGGATGTGTGTAGGTTAATATGCAAATATTAATACTATGTCATTTTATATAAAGGGCTTGAGCATCTGCGGATGTTGGTATCCATGGGGTATCCCGGAACCAGTTCCCAGGTGGATACAGGGATTACAGTATCTTGATTTTAGAAAATGTGAGTCTCAACCACTGCTCTAAGGAACAATTTGTCATTCGTCTGTATCACTTAAGGTATATAGCTATCTAGGCACCTGTATGTGTTTTGGTTCTGGCCAATGAGAAGTAAGAAAACTTTTCTTTGCAGGAATTTTGGGATAGTTTCTGATTCCCTGATAAAAGAAAGAGAAGGAGTAAGCACTCTGATCTTTCCCCTTCTCTCTCGTTTATTTCTTGTGTATTGGAATGCTGATGTGATGACTGCAGGTACAAAAGACATCTTGAAAACGAGACCAAGGAAGCCAATAGGCTTATGAAGCATAAAGAGAAAAAGAGCCTGTGACCTCTCTTGAGTTCATCAAGGCTTCATAGTCGCCCTTGACAGCTCTAAATTTGTTTTTACATGACACAACCACTCTAAAACCCTTCACTCACATATAATTATTGAAGTTTTTAAATAAGCTAATTCACTTAAATTGATTTTCACAGTGTTTGACACTTGCTATGTAATCAATATATGTTAGCTGTTTTATTATTGTTATTCTAGCCTGTGAGTTATCATAAACAGAATAAATAGCTTAAAATGTTAACATGATACAGAATAAATAGCTTAAAATGTTAACATGATACAGAAACATCAGAAATGAAATGAATTACAGGAAAATGCAATACTTTCCCTTAAGGAACTCGAAATTTTATGAATATAGATTGGAACATTAAAATGAATTATAAATAGTTTCCTTTCTGTCATCCTTGTTGCTATTTGAGGCCACCATTTCCTTTGGTATTACCTGTTGTTGATACATAGGTCTCTGAACATCAAATTTTACCTGAAGCTTTTTCTCAGAAAACTGTGACATTCTGCTCTACTGTACAGGTGTATGAAAGCTCCCTTCCTTATTATAACCTAACAGCTACCTGATTTTGCCAAATAGGGGCTGCTGGTTTCAATACACATTTCATATTTGTTTTATCTTTTTAAATTTTACATCTTTGAAAAGAAAATTAATTCACATTATTCAAATTCCTGTAGTATACATTAAAGGTATAGCTTTAGATATCTCACTTCCAATTGTGACAATATTAGATTCACTTTCTCAATTCTCTGTAAATATTCCATTATATGAATTTCTTCTATATCCTTCAAGGAGTTATTCTGTAAATATGTACATATATTCATATTTTTCTCACTTCATTTTTACACAAAAGATCACCTGTGACATACTATGTTCACTATTTTGCTTTTTTCACTTACTATATATTGAAGACCTCTCCATAGCAATAGAGAGTTTGTAATCTTCCCCTCATATTAGCAGTGCTGCCATGGATATCCTTTCCACATGCCACGTATATGTAGTCATGTTTATCTTTGGGATAAATTCTCAGAAGTATTATTTCTCAGACAAAAAGTAAATATGTAGATATGTGGCAAATTGTATTAAGTTTTAGAACGTGTTTTGGTAATCATGATAATATTAGATTCACTTTCTCAATGCTACAGTTTTATGGGTCTTCTGGGTCACCCAACATAAGTGAATTGCCCAATAAGCTGA
>CAUYRT010036366.1:0-42130 GCA_963574885.1 Lepilemur ruficaudatus
TTCTATATATTTTTAGTTGTCCAATTAATTTCTTTCTATTATTAGTAGAGACGGGGTCTCACTCTTGCTCAGGCTGGTTTCGAACTCCTGACCTTGAGCAATCCTCCCGCCTCGGCCTCCCAGAGTGCTAGGATTACAGGCATGAGTCACCACTCCCAGCCAAGAGCCATTGGCTATTAAGGAGTATTTTTGTTTCACTTCCTCATATTTGTGAATTTTCCAACTTTTCTTCTGTTATTGATTTCTAATTTTTCCCATTATGTTCAGAGAACACACTTTGTATGATTTCAGTCATATAAAATTTATTAATATTTGTTTTGTGGCCTAATATATGGTCTATCCTTGAAAATGTTCCATGTGCACTTGAGAAGAGTATGTATTCTGTCATCTTGGGGTAGAGTGTTCTATGATGTCTGTCAGGTCTAGCTGGTTTGTAGTGTTGTTGTCTTTCACTTTCTTGGTAGCCCTGTGTCTAATTGTTCTATCCATCATTGAAAGTGGAGTATTGGAGTCTCCAACTGTTAATGTTGATTTGCCTATTTCTCCCTTCAATTCTGTCAGTTTTTACTTCATGTATTTTGAGGGTTCTGTTGTTAGGTGTATATAGGTTTATAATTGTTATATCTTCCTGGTAAGTTGACCCTTTTGCCATTATAATATGTACTTCTTTTTCTCTACTAACAATTTTGTCTTAAAGTCTATTTTGTGTGATATTAGTATGGCCACTCCAGTTCTCTTTTGCTTACGATTTACATGGAATATCTTGTTCCATTCTTTTATATTCAACCTATTTGTGTCTTCAAATCTAAAGTGTCTCTTGTATGCATATAGTCGCATCATATTTTTAAATCAATTCTGACAATTTTTGTGTTTTAATTGGAAAATTTAATCCATTTACTTATAATGTAAAGTAGGATTATGTCTGTCATTTTGCTATTTGTTTTCTTTATCTTATGTTTTTTGTGTTCCTCAGTTTCTCCATTACTGCCATCTTTTATGTTAAATAGAGATATTATATTGTGCCATTTAAATTCACTTGTCATTTCTTTTCCTATATATTTTTGAGTATTTTTTAGAGGTTACTGTGGGGGTTAACAATAACATCCTAATTCATGATAATCCAGTTTAGATTAATATCAACTTAATTTCAATAGTATATAAAATCTTTGCTCCCAAATAGCACCATCACATCCTCCTTTATGTTGTTATCATCACAAATTACATCTTTATACATTGTGTGACCAGAATCTTAGATTTATATATGTTACAAATTGTCTTTTTAATCATATAGGCAAAAAACGTTTTGACAAACTATACATTTATGCCATATTTTATATTTATCTATACAGTTTTCTTTACCAGTGTTCTTTATTTCTTCAAGTGAATGCTCAGTATTGTCTAGTGTCCTTTCTTTTCATCCTGAAGGACTTCCTTTAGCATTTCTTTAGTGCAGGTCTGCTAGTGACAGACTCTCTTCGTTTTTGATTATCTGGGACTGTCCTAATTACTTCTACATTTTTGAATGATAGTTTTGCCAGATAAAGAAATTTTGGTTTATAATTCTTTCCTTTCAGCACTTTGAGTGTGTCATTCTACTGCCTTCTGGCCTCTAGGGTTTCTGATGAGATAGTCTTATCAAAGATCACTTGCATGCAGTGAGTTGTTTTGTTCTTGCTCCTTTCAAGAGTCTCTCTTTTCTGTGGCTTTGAATAATTTGATGACGATGTTTCTAGGTGTGGGTATCTTTGATTTTTATGTTACTTGGAGTTTGTTGGCTTCTTAGATGTGCAAATTAATGTTTTAATTCAAATTTAGAAGGTTTTTAGACATTATTTATTCAAATATGTTTCCACTCCTTTCTCTTTCTTCTCTCTTCATGGACCTCCCATTATGCATATGTTTGTATGCTTGATGATGTTCCACATCACAGATCAGGTCTCTGGGACTCTGATCATTTTTCTTCATTCATTTATTGTCACTATTCTTCAGACTGTATAATGTCCTGTATAATGTTCCTCAGACTGTGTAACTGTCTCTCTTCAAGTTCTCTAAATCTTTCTTCTGCCTGCTCAAATCTGTTCATCCCCTAGTGTTTATTTCCTTTCAGTTATTGTAATTTTTATACTTCAGAATTTCTATTTGGTCCTTTTTATTATTCCTGTCTCTTTTTAATCTCTATTTGGTGAGACATCTTTCTCATATTTTCTTTTAGTTCCTTAGGCATGGTTTCCTTTGGCTCTTTGAAAATATTTAAAATAGCTGCTTTATTCTGTCTAGTAAGTCAAATGTCTGGATTTCCTCAGTGACAATTTCTATTGATTGCTTATTTTCCTGTGTATGGTTCACACTTTCTTGTTTCTTTAGATGTCTCCTAATTTTTTGTTGAAAACTGGACATTTCAAATTGTATAATGTATCAACTCTGGAAATCAGTCCCCTACCCTCCCAGGGTTTGTTGTTGCTGCTACTTTAAGTAGCTGTTTGTTTGTTTAGTGATTTTATGAACTAATTTTGTAAACTCTGTATCTCTGTTGTATGCATCCACTAAAGTTTCTACTTGCTTAGCTTAGTGGTCAGCTAATGGTCGGACAGTATTTTTCTTAAATGCCTCAAACCAATAAATCCCACAGTTTTTGCCTTGGGGTTCTATAATATATGTGTGTATGCTGGGACATGCCTTCAATACTCCACAAAGCAGTTTACAACTCTGTCTTAGCCTTCACTTCCTGCTTGTGCAGAGCCTTATGTTTAGTCAGAGGTGAGAGATTACAGCTTTCTTAGGTCTTTCCTGAACATGTGAAAAGCCCTACACATGTTTGTGGCCTTCTAGATTACCAAGATTATGTTGAAACTTTTCAAAGCTTCTATGAACATCTCATTCCTCAGCTTTTCCTTTTATGCTCCCTGGCTAGTCTATTGTTTGCTTTAACTGCTGTCCATCACTTCAGGCAGCTGTGATGTTAAAACATGTGAGAAATGCCCCTCCACCACCTGGGGAGAAATGTTCAGCATTAGGAGAGTTCCAGTGAGTTTTAATAAAGACAGCCTTTCAAGTGGTGTCTTCCAGGGAACCATTTGATAAGGACTTCTATTTGGGAGTGAAGCTTTGAAAGATTTCCAGGTCTGCTTTCTTCAGTACTGTGAAGACAGGCTGTTATTTTTCATGGCTGTGTGGAGCTGGGGAGCAAAGGATGAGACTAGTTTAAGTATAAAACCATAAAGCTTGCTGTTCTTACTGAGAGGCAGCTGTTTTTCTTGTATAAACACTCCCCATGTTGCTACAAGCTTTTGGTTAGTTTCCAGAGTACTGAAAAAGTTTATTTTAACAAATTTTTGTCAGTTTTCTCATTGCTTTTATGAAAGAGCAAAATTTCAGTGTTCCTTATTCCAGTATTTTCACTGATATCGCCCCTTCATTATTTTTTGACAGTTCCTTTTATAATGGAAAGCTACTCATTTTTTTAAAAAAAAGCAGTGAAATTGTTACCTACTTGTACTTTTTATTTGTTTGCTTTGGTAACCCAGCTGTGGGTTACAGTGTCTTTGTCAACAAAAATCTTTATTTTTGAAGACAAACTTGATAAGCCATATTATTTTTCTTTTAGACATTCTCACTGCATAAGAAAGACAATTAAGAAATCAAATTTTAAAATCTGAATCAACATTTCCAAAATAATAGATACAAAGAATCATAAACATACATAATGTTTTAAAGATGGTAAATTATATAGCAAAAAAAATTTCTGCCTAGAAAAATTTAGATTCTGTATAATGCTGAGATTGCAACACATGAGCTATTCAAAGGAAAAACTAAGACTGACACAGCAATGAACCAAATTCTATTTCATCTTTCTTTAAAGATGCTATAGTTTAGAATAAAGTGTCAACTTGCCTTAACTTGGACTTCTATTATTTTTAAAAGTTAACCTAAAATATGTTAGTTTTACTCTTGTTCTGAGTTTTAGACTATTTCCACATCCTGTACATTCTTCCTAAAGGAAATGATGAAAACTTTAAAGAAAAATTTACTTGCAATAGGTTGATAAAGAAACTAATTGAAATGCAGTTGAAATCTGAATCATTTGAAATACAAAATACCAATGAATTTCTCACAAATTGTTCATATAATGACATAATCATGAATAGATCTGAAGTGGGATATGAGTTTGATTAAAAAGCCTTTCACAAATTTTTTATCAAAATATGAAAGTGTGTGTGTGTGTTTTAAAAAAAGGCCTGCCTTATTTGTAATTTGAGCATGCTTTGTATTTCCAATTAACAGTGGAAGAAGAGTTGGCCTAAAATTGATCAGATTAGTGACATGTGGGTGGGATTCTGGCAGCATCCAAATATTCACATGAAAAATAAATGCAAACCCTGGAGGGAAATATGCCTTCTTGCATGGAGAACTTGGCCACATGTCATAGCTGGAACCTGTGAGAAACAAAATGTGCAAGATGCACTACATTTGTATCCTCTGCACTTTCAGCACTTCCACAACATGATTCTCTCTGTGCAAAATGGTAACATGAATTGAATTGCCAATGTCTAGATTTCAGATGAAAATAGAAGCTCTGAGGACAATCCCTGAGTCTTTTATCCCCAGATCTCAGAGCCAGACGTTGCCTTCATATGTCAGTTTGGGGAGTCTAGAAATTTTATTCTAGCTTGTTCTGTAAATAGGTGTTTCGCTTCATGGAAGAAATAGAGGAAGTGTTCTGATTATGATGATTAAAAGATCCCAAATGTACGGGGTCCTCCTGCATGCAAAGCAAGCCATTAAGTCATCCTACAGTGAGTTAACATTCACAGCCGTAGTCCTCCAGACATTTCAAGTATGAAGTAGACAGCATTGCCATGGTTACGCATAAAGGAGATCTGCACAAAGCAAGCCCATTGCACAGCGTTATGTGCATACTGTAGGGTAGTGCAGGAGGCAATTAAGAGGCTGTATATTGAGAGGACGTGGGAATACAAAACCATGCCCTGTCATAGAATGTGCTGGCTCTCTAAGTCAGTGTATAAGCTCTGATGTGGTCTCATTCCTCAATGGTTCAAGGCATAATTAAGCTGAATTCTGACTACAGAGAGATTCAGAATCGTTCGTTTATTCAAGTATCAAATATTAATTGAGTGCCCACCAGGTGCCAAGAATGGTGAAATCACTGGGCATTGGGCGAACAGAGCTTTTGAAGCATTTCCTTCCTAGTGAAAACTATGTTTAAAAGTTCCATATTACAAGAAGCAGGTTTATGCAGGTGAAATTTGTAATTGAAGAATAGTAAAATTCATCCATTAATACATACAAAGACTCTCAAATGAGGGGAACAGCACAAGTAAAAGCATAGAGGCAGGACTATTTAGAAAACAGTGAGGAATCCAGACTTAAAATAAAAACTTGAAGGTCTCAGTTATCTGATAAGTAAATGAGCTGTTTTCTGTAGGAATTTAATTTAAACGAGAAATAAAATGCAAGCATAAATAGTCACATTCTACCAGTAGACCTCTTCTCTAGAAATGTAGTCCAACATTTTGATCAAATGAGACATTGTATATAAAAGCATTTTGAAATTTTTAAAGTGCTCTAGCAAATGCATTGTTTATTCTTACCTTCCTTACCTACACCATCAAAGGAAGAAAGAATGAGAGCAAGAAGAAAACTAGTGTGCTGTCCACTGTTTGGCTGTATCTTCTTGAACCAAGGATATTTTCTGAAGTTTTCTTTATTCCTTCCCTTCTTTTATTTTTTCCTTTTCCTTTCCTATCCATTCATTCAATAGAAATTAATGAGTGCATTATTTTTGCCAGGTACTGTTCTCTATGCTAAGGATATAGCAGTAAACAAAAAAGACAGACTCAGGGATATGTAATGTTCATATATAATAAGTGATATGTAAATAAAAGAAATAAAGGCAATTTATAATGAAATAATACACATTTCAATATATAAATGCTTTGGCATGACTACACTAGATGACATAATGAATCAAATGCTTGCAACTAAGTAATGAACAAATTTGGATTGAAGTGAAGTAACAGTTATCAATTGAATATAGGCAATGTGTTTTCTTTATATTTAATTATTTGAAATGAGGATTAAGTAAGTGTATTCCTATATATACACACAGAACCATCATGATTACAATAGCTACTAATGATGTCTAATACAAGTGTATCATATTAGTTATTTATATACTACAAATGGTATGTCTGTTAGTGAAATGACTTTCTGAAATGGTGAACAACTCATGGAAAAGTTCTGAACTAAATAATCAATTATCCTTTGATTTATCTGGTGTTTGCAATTTTGGAAAATTTAGTGTACAGTACAGCAAGGCAAAAATACTTTGTATTTATGTTTTTCATGTATACATAAATTTCCAGTGGGACATTTGAAAGCTGTGCAGTACCTGGAACAAATGTTCATTTACTGGCAGAAACCCTGGTCTCTCTGGCTCTTATCTAGCCAATACCATTGAACCTCACCCCCAACCATTATAACAATCAAAAGTATCCCGCAAATTTCCAAATGCCCCCTGGTAATACCTCACCTGTTAAGAACCATAACTTTAGATTTTACTGGACCTTTTGATACTGAAAAACATCAAATAAGCTATGGAATCTTCCCAGGATTTCATCAGGGGTGAGGAAGAAATAGTTTGACAAAAGAGCTGTAGTAAGAATGAATAAAGCTGCTTTCTCCTTGCACTCTATAGAGTTTAGTTGGTTTAGCAAACCATTAGCCATGTGTTAACAATGATGCTAACAGCACTAGAACAATGGCCAAGACATAGCAAATAAAAGGACTCTGAGGTAGTAATAAACTCACTATGTTTAAGGAATAGTAAGACGGTGGGAATGGTTGGAGTGTAGTGGCAGGAGAATAGAAAGCAAGGAAGGCCGGGCGCGGTGGCTCACACCTGTAATCCTAGCACTTTGGGAGGCTGAGGCGGGAGGATCGCTCGAGGTCAGGAGTTCGAGACCAGCCTGAGCAAGAATAAGACTTTGCCTCTACAAAAAAATAGAAAAATTAGCCAGGCCTGGTGGCACGTATCTGTAGTCCCAGCTACTCGGGAGGCTGAGGCCGAAGGATCTCTTGAGCCTAGGAGTTTGAGGTTGCTGTGAGCTATGAGGACATCACTGCACTCTAGCCCAGGCAACAGAGCGACACTCTGTCTCAAAAAAAAAAAAAAAAAAAAAAAAAAAAAGCAAGGGAAAGGGTGAAAAAATTTAAGGTCAAAAAGCAAAAAGCAACTAGATTATGTAAGGCCTTAGACCTTATAGCCCTTGAACAAGAGTTTCAGTTTTATTTGAAATACAGTGGGAAGAAGAGATAGGACGTGAATGGATTTGTGTGTTTGTAAAAGAGCATAAAAATGTTACTGATCTGAAGAGGACGGATTGTAAGGAAATAAGAATGGCTATATATAAATAACCAAAAATGACACACTTGTACTAGAAAATTTAAGAGGCTATTTTACTCTTCCAGGCAAGAGCTGGGGCTAAGGTGGTAGCAGTCAAAAAGTAAAACAGATCTAGTAGGTGGAGGTGATTGTACTTGTTGATGGATGGGTGTGGATGGGAAGAGGAGGGAGGCCATAATGGCCTCACCCCACTGGGAGGATGATGATGTCCTTGACTGGGATGGGAGAACACTTGAGAACAAAAATTGATAGACCATTAAAAAGACAACTATTTTTTCTCTTTTATCAAAATGTATCCTTGTTAGGAGAAAGACAAATGTGTTAAGTACATAATTGAGTACTTCCAATTGGAAAAAAATAGCCATCTCAGAATCCTCACCATCACTGTCATTGGTTAATATTTTTTCCTTTTTAGAAAAACTTTTATATCATTTTATGAAACATTGTAAAAGAATATTGAGCACATTATAGAAAATCAGGCAATGTAGTAAAATGAAAAGTAAGGAAAAAAACTCAAGTTGCAACTCCTAAAGTAAACCACAGTTAATATTTTGAAATGTTTTCTTTTTCTTTTGTTTTGTTTGGATTTGGATTCTTTTTTAAAAATAAAGTTTATAACTCAGAAAGATCTTATAGGAGATAAAAGCTATAGATAAGTTATTTCCTTTCTAGTATATCAATATTTGATAACATATTTAAAGGTAAAATATAATAAAAGGATACCACATAAATTTATCAAGATTGCTATTATGTTGTCCTTTAATTAACCATACACAGAATTTATCCTTCACTGATGATAGCTAGAAACTTGTCTTCAATAAACTTGTCTTTTACTTTTTGAGACAGGTTGGAGTGCAGTAGCAAGATCACAGCTCACTGCAACCTGAAACTCTGGGCTCAAGAGATCCTCCCACCTTCGCATTCCCAGTAGCTGGGACTACCTACAGGCATACACCACCACACCCCATTAATTTTTATTTTTTGTAGAGACATGGGCTCGCTCTGTTGCTCAGGCTGGTCTTGAACTCCTGGCCTCAAGCGATCCTCCCACTTCGGCCTCCCAAAGTGCTAGGATCACAAACATGAGCCACTGCACCTGGCCCTGAATCTTTAAACATAAACTGGCCTGAATCTAGGTTTCAGAAATTTCCATGTGAAGTTCAAATCTAAATTTCACCTCTCCGTTATTCTTAAACCAGAATTTCCACCTAATTTCTTTATCCATAAGCTTTCATAACAATAACTAATTCCACAAGACAATATGAGATTTAATTATTGGATGATTACACAAGTCTCGGCAAATATTAAAACTGATATTTCAAGGACTGCTATTAAAATGGAAAAGTGTTTCTTGCTATCTCTGGATTCAGTATGGGAAAATCAACAATCGTGTTCTCATTCTCATTAAATCTGGGGAACAATGTGGAACTCTATGTGCCAGACACAGGTGTTAGGGGGAATTGTGTGTGGGTGTACATGATGATGAGCCAGATGGGCATGGTTCCTCTCCCAGATAAGCCCCCAAATTGCTGTCCATACATGGAAATAAAAATTGAAAGCAACCTAAATTAGTACTGAATTTAGACTATAGTTGAGGTGAGCAAAAGGATCAAAGTATTGTGTCCGTTCAAATTGTGGCAGCTCCTTCAAGCTGCCATTATTATTTCTGACAGAGCCCAGATGCCATTGCTTGAAAGTGACTGTTATGAGGCCCCTAGTTTCCTGCACATGCCAACGTGGGTGCCCCCTTTTGAACATGCTAGAGTGAACACACACATTAGCTCAAGTTCTGTGGGGCAAAGCTGAGTAAGGGAAGAAAGGTTCAAATCACAGGATAAGGTCACATCTGGTCTGATGGCAAAGGAAGAGGCACAGAACGAAGGCAGTTAGGGTTCAGTGTTGGGAAAGCGCTTCTGATGGGCAAGAGAAGCAGGCAGATGGTACCAGAAATCATTTCACCCATTGCACTATTTTTCCCAGGGTTGGCTGATGGGGGAGCTGGCAGTGGAATGGTTAACTTGGGGGAAACAGGATTTTGTTACGAGATTCTCTAAGGTGCTACAGCAGTGAGAAGGTTTCCTCCTCTCCTTCTCCTTCCCATCCCTTCATTAGTCACCCCTTCCTGCCTTCTGCCTACTTCTCTCAGAGGTGGAGCTGGAGTAACCAAAAATAACCAGGGCAAACCACCCACTGGTGGTGCCCACTGATCAAAATCTTCCCTAGACAGCCATTTGGCCTTCACACTTCACCTCACCACCCAAGGAATTGGAGCCTCAGGAAATCCTTTGATATACTGACTTCCTTTTGTGTAAATGAAAGCACCAAGGGGAGAGAAAACAGAGACATTAGAGGGAGTTTCAATCTATTCTTAACCTCTTTTGCAAGACAGCTTGCTTGGGCTGAGAAAATAAGCAGCATTACTCATAAGTATTAGATTTGGTTGAAGAAGTGGCCATGTGGAAAGGGGGTGTAAATAAACTAAATAAGTAAGTTTTCCCTTAATATTTCTGAATTGCTTCTTTAGTTTTATGAAAAATTAACAACCTACTGGACTTGTGCAAATTTGTTGGGGGTCATGGCGTGGCTGACAGAGATTATTAGAAATGAAGTGCTTGCCTCTGGTCAAAGTTCACACTGAGCTTGTACATTCTTGCAGAATATTGGACTACAGTGGGCACCTTCAGTTCTGAAAACCAAATGGATCTTTTGTGCATCCATGGGAGTATGTGTGCATTTGTTTAATCAGTCCTGTGGCTGTCAATGTTATCTGAGCACAAGACTCAATCAGCTGCATACAGCTGGACACAGAGCATGTGCCCAGGAAGAGTTGAGGCAGGGACTCTTGTGTTCTTTCTCTGCCTTATTTTACTGTCTCTATCCTCCCTTGCCCACACATAGTCCCTCATACACACTCAGTCTCTGGCCTCAAACCAGGCCCATGCCTGGACTTTCCAGGCTCCTGTAGACGATCTCGGTACCATCCTGGTTGATCTGGCTGCCTCTGGTTTCCCCTCAGAAGAGCCCCCTCGATGTTCAGTGTATGCTCACTGCATGCCAGGCATTGGGCCAAGCACTTCACATGCATTATCTCATTAACTTCAAAACAACCCTGTGAAGATGCCCAATTTACAGATGGGAAAACTGAGGCTCAGCAATCTTATGCAACATGCCCTAAGAGACAGAGCTGGATGAGGTGGAATCAGGGTTTGCACTCACAACTGCCTGGTCCCCGATCCTGAAATCATAACCATTTCAAGTTCTTTAGTTCCCCATTCACACTGACTACAGAATGGTCTTTGTAAAATACATTTAGTACCATGTTATTCACCTCCTTTAAGTCTTCGGTCATCCACTCCAGTACTATGCCTTTAAGTCAAATTAAACCATTTGCCTCAGATACTCACACTCTGTTTACGTGAAATGGATGGGATTTCACAACCTTGCTTTTTGTTTCTTATTGTTTCAATTCTGCCTCGGTCCCAAGGAGGGGGATGTTTTTCTACTTTTTCTCTTTCCTGTCTGCTTGGACTTGATGATTAAGCTCAGCTTTCCCAGATTTGACTGTTGACTTCCTCTAAGTGTTCATGTGTTGCCATTTTCTGCTCTTGGTTTCTTTAAGCCTCATCCTTCCTTGGGCTTCTGGGATGCCACCCTGACACTTGTTCGACCAATGTTCCAATGTGCCCATATGCCAAAATTCAACTCCTCTGATTCACAGAATTTTTGACACTGACTCCAAATGAGTTTTCCAGCCTTACCTCCTGCTTCTTCCTTAGGATTTATAATCCTCTTTAAATGCTTTTTAAAAAATCAATTTTGGAAAATTCTCAGCCATTATATCTTTAAATATTGCTTCTATACAGTTATTTCTCTTTCTTTCTTCCGAGACTCAAATTAAATGTGAAGAAGATCTTATCACTGAGTCCTCTATGTCATTTATTCTCCCTTCTGTATTTTCTCTCCTTTTTTTCTCTCCATGTTTCAGTCTGGATGTTTTCTGACGTATCTTCTAGTTCGCCAAATCTCTCTTCATCTGTGTCCAGTCTGCTGTTAAACCTACCCACCAAGTTCTTAATTTTTATTTGATTTCTCAATTCTAGAATTTGCATTCTTAATCATGTGTTTTGTTTGTAGTAAATGCAATTATTTTAAACTTGTTGTCTGATAACTCCAGTATCTGGAATCTTTGTAGGTATATTTGGACTGTCTATTATTTCTCCTGGTTAACCACATGTGTTTTCTCCTTTGGTGCCTGGTTATTTTTCCTATTGCATGCAGCACATTGTATTTGCAAAACTGTTGCAAGAAGTAATTTGAGATACAAGTTCATGTTATCTTTTTCCAGAGAGGATTTATGTTTGATTCTATCAAGTGCTTGTTGGCACTAGCAACCAGGGATCACTTCAATCCAAGTCTAGTGATTGAGATGATGATTCAAAGCTGAGCTAGCATCTCAGTGATGGGCATCTTCTTCAGATTCCCTCTTCTACTAGAGTACACGCTTTCATAGTACTGCCCCAAAGTGAGAATCTCTAGCCCCTGCCCACCCTGTATCCTACCTTAAGCAGTCCCAAGACTCCAACCTCTGTTTACCCAGCCCTGTGAAGCTGACTTATTTTCCTCCTCTGAAATGGGAAAACACCCCCAGAGAAAACAAGGCCCAAGTAATGGTCTTACTTTCTGGGACCTCTGCCCTCGCCTCATCCTGACACTCTAGTTTTTTACTCTTTTTTTAGTTTTCTGATGCCTTTATGAGTATGGTTTTTACATTTTGCTCAGATTTGACAGTTGTCAGCAATGGGAGGGCTGGTTGGACATCTCTGGTCTCTGGTTACCTGAACTGACAATGATCCCATATAATTTCATGAGCTTCTGGTTTTCATTTATGGAGAATTTCACAGATGTCTCTCACCTTTTAAAAATCTATAGTGCAAACTACAAACTGCTAACAACTCTGTCATTTAAAGGATACAATTAAGCCATATCTAAACAATGTATATAAATCAATTTGCATATAAGCAAACTGGTTACAGTGCACCATGATTTCCACTAACTTCCATCTTGCTCATAACAGTGGCTCCCTTTTTCCTAGTTATATTAACACTCATCTTACAGCTTTGATTAGTGAGTCAGTGTTTTGCAGTATTGGTTACTGATAACCAACTGTCCATAATATTTAAACCCCAGGGTCCAGTCAGTTCACAAAACATAAAAATATTTGGGGAGTTGATATATAGCAAACTGAGATTTTGTCAGTGGTCACTAGTCCCAAGTGGACTGTAGGTCATTCTGCTTCAAGGGATTCTTAGGCTATGAGGATATTGGTAGAATGTGGAAGATATACAACAATTAATCTTCATTAAAAGTACATTTAAATCTGAGTTAGAATAACAGCTGGACGTCTGGAATAGGAAATAAAGTCATCAATGGAATAGCAGGGAGATTGCTAAATTTGGAGGTCAATATCTGAAATGGCTTTCCCTCTAGACATATATTAGTTTTTCAGTATAAATAAATTGCAATCACTTAAAACCACATTTAGTTTAAAAGCTAAAAATATTTCTGAAAGAGCTTTTGTATTATTTTGTTTTACTATCATTCAATTTTCTTATAAATACTTATGATCAGTATTATATAATAATACATGAGAAAATTTTTTTAAAGAAAAACTATCATACTTCCCAAGTTTGTTTTTCTCTCTTTCCCATCATAATCTAACTCAAAACTCCAACTATTATACTGAAGTATTTTCCCACATTAAAAAAAAAAAAACAATATTTTTTCATGAAGAGGGAAGCAACATGCTTCATCAAATTACATCTTTCTTATTGATGCATTCCTTAGTCTTTAGTTGCATCAGCCCATCAAAAATCAATTATGGATCTCCCTAACAGCTCCTAGAGAAAATCTTACAACATACAAACATCTGCCACTGGAAAAGCAAGACCTCCAACTTCAAATGGATCATCAACTCTTTCTCCCACAGCAGGAATCTCAAACTTTCACCACTCTTAATAAGTCTTCAACCCAGGCCTGGCGCGGTGGCTCACGCCTGTAATCCTAGCACTCTGGGAGGCTAAGTTGGGAGGATCGCTCAAGGTCAGGAGTTCGAAACCAGCCTGAGCAAGAGCAAAACCCCGTCTCTACTATAAATAGAAAGAAATTAATTGGCCAACTACAAAAATACAGAAAAAATTAGCCGGGCACAGTGGGGCATGCCGGTAATCCCAGCTACTCGGGAGGCTGAGGCAGAAGGATTGCTTGAGTCCAGGAGTTTGAGGTTGCTGTGAGCTAGGCTGACGCCACAGCACTCTAGCCCAGGCAACAGAGCCAGACTTTGACAAAAAAAAAAAAAAAAAAGTCTTCAACCCAAACTTTAACTCTCAGCAGACATCTTTTCTGCCTACTTCACAGAGGAAACTTAAGCCATGCCCTGAGTAATAAAGAAATTTTTTATCCAAACTTTTTGTCAATATTTTTTCAACTATTTTATTATGGAAATTTTAAAACATATATAAAACTAGAAAGGATGGAATAATGAACCCTCATGTACCTAGCACTCTGCTTCAATAATTACCAACTCATGGCCACTATTGTTTCATTGACCACACCTTTTTAAGAGTGCATTTCTGATCCTTCTTTCTTACGTTCCTCACATCACTTGTTAAGACTGTTTTGTGTTGCTGCAAAGGAATAGCTGAGACTAGGTAATTTATAAAGAAAAGAGGTTTATTTAGCTCACAGTTCTGCAGGCTGAGAAGTTCAAGGGCATGGCCCTGGCTTCTGGTGAGGACTTTTATGCTGTGTCAGAACATGGCAGAGAAGGTCAGAGGGAAAGCAGACATGTGAGAAGAGGGTCAAACAGCAGGAAGAATCTTGCTTTATAACAACCTGCTCTCCCAGGGACTAATCCATTCCCGGGAGAACTAGTCTATTCTTGTGAGAGTGAGAACTCACTCCTTACTGTGAGAACAGCACCAAACCCTTCATGAGGGATCCGCCCCCATGACCCAAATACCTCCCACTAGGCACCGCCTCTCAACACCGCCACACTGGGGATTAAATTTCAACCTGAGTTTAGATGGGGACAACAAACCACATCCAAATCATAGCATCACTTTAAAAGAAGTTTCCTTTCTATCTGAGGTTATTCTCTGCATCAAGATCCTATCCCCTCCAGCCCCTTCAAGCCTTTGTTCTATTTATAACACTCTCTGTATATTAACGGATTTCAGTCAGTATTTAAACATGATTAATTTATTTCTGTATAGGAATGCTAAACACAGACTCACACACACACACACACACACACACACACACACACACACTCACACACTTGACACTATATATCCCTTTAGCTAACATCCCACTTTCACCTTTCATTTTTATCCAAGAATCTAGAAGAGGTATTACACACTCACTGTTTCTATTGTCTTATTCCTTCCTACACCTCAATCCAAGCAAAAGGGTTTCTGGCCACATCACTCTGCTGAAACAGCTCTCATTGAGTTCAGTGATGCTAACTCTTTTTGGTAAGTCTTCTCAACTTATTTCCTATGTGACTTGTGAAGCATTTGATGTTAATCTCTCTCCATGATCCGCAAAGCTTCTTCAAACTCTTTCCTTCCCTTGATCCCATGAGAACACTTTCTCCTATATTTCCTTCTACTATCTCTGGCATCTCCTTTCTCAGTCTCCTTCTCTGACTTTTCTTTGTTTCTTTCATGTGGGTGTTCCCTGGGATCTTTCCTTAGTTCTCTTTGCTTCTCATTTACACTATTTTGGAACAATCTAACCCACTGCCTATGTCATCACCATCTGTTTTTCTCAAACATTTGGAACCTAATGGGATAATGACACACTAGGACCAATTATATTTTTTGATACATCCTATTTGTACTCATTTATGGGGTACATGTGAAATTTCTGTTACATGTATAGAATGTGTAATGATCAAGTTAGGGTATTTAGAGTATCCATTACTGGAATATTTATCATTTCTGTATGTTGGGTACATTTCAAGTAGGATCAACAATTTTTTAATTAAAAGATTCATTTCTATTTGCAAAATAAAAAATGAAAAATTATAATTAATGAAATAGTGACAATAGCTTCATGACAGAGAAAATGATGACATCATTTGTAACCTTTCTTCTTCATATTTATATCTGGCTCAATGTTGAATAGGTTGAGTTTTAGGTAAAGTTCTATATTTATCCGCTTCTTTCTAGGTTCCAACTCACAATTTTGAGAAGTAGGAATGGTATCAAGTGTTCACTGTACTTACCAGATAAGTTTTGGACATTGGAATAAGCATAGACCAGAAATTATGAAGGGAATTCTAACTAAAATTTAATGTTTTGTCAGATGCTAAGCTGAATTTCACATTTTGCAGGGAAAAATAGAGGAATGAATGTTTTAGCTTGGGAAATAACATCAAATAGATTGTTGATCTATCCTTTGGTTGTATTCCTTTCTGAAAATATTTCTTCATATTCTAATATAGTACTTGGAGGTGATTTTAAAATATGCTCCATGATACATTTATGACTGTTTTTAAATGAGCAAAGACAATCATCCAGTGATGGAAAAGAGTTAACTGTTGGTATTGAGAATTTTGCATCACAATTTAGTCCTCATAGACGTCCTACCCTATTCTCAATGGAAAACCATGACCTTTGGTCCTGAAGTGATAGGATATAATTGTTGAGTATATTTCCAAGTAATTCGACTTGAGCAAGCCACTTATAATTAGATAAACAGTCTTTATTGGCATTATTTGTGATGAAGAGATACTGTTATCTCAACCATCACTTCAAGTTCTTGTGTAACCAACTTCCCCTGACAGTCAGCTTACTTCAAAATGGAAAAGTAAGCTTGAAATGATACATGTTCAGTGACCACAGTTGGGTTGTCTTCACTGTCTTGACTTAGAGGGGAGTATTGTTATTCCTAATTTATAGATGATAAGACTGAGGCGTAAAGAGGTTAAGTGACTTGGCCATTGATCACACAGTAGCAAAGTGGGACTGGACCCTCATCATTCTGACTCCAAGTGCTGCTCTTTATCTGTGCCCTGTGCTATATCCTATGAGAGCCTCAGCGTATGTGGCCAAAGTTATTTTCTAAAACTCAAATCTGACTATTCCCATCTTCTGCCTAAAATCTTTCCATGTCTTTCCATAGCCCTTGGGGAAAGTACAAACTCCCTGTCATTCATCAAAAATCTAGGTCCTGCCTCATTCTCTGTTCTAACTACTATGGTCATATAACAAATTGCTCAAAACTTAGTTTCATAAAACAACGATTCATGCCGGGCGCGGTGGCTCACGCCTGTAATCCTAGCACTCTAGGAGGCCGAGGCGGGTGGATAGCTCAAGGTCAGGAGTTCAAGACCAGCCTGAGCAAGAGCGAGACCCCGTCTCTGCTACAAATAGAAAAGAAATTAATTGGACAACTAAAAATATATGTAAAAAAAAAAATTAGCCGGGCATGGTGGCACATGCCTGTAGTCCCAGCTACTCGGGAGGCTGAGGCAGAAGGATCGCTTGAGCCCAGGAGTTTGAGGTTGCTGTGAGCTAGGCTGATGCCACAGCACTCTGCAGCCCGGGCACTCTGCAGCCCGGGCAATAGAGTGAGACTCTGTCTCAAAAAAAAAAAAAAAAACAGGGTCCTGGGCAAACGGGATGGTGGGTCCCCCTAGCTGAAACGCACTTGGGGTCCACACCAGCGCCTGTGGGGTTCTGGCTAAACCACAAGCTCGACTCCATCGGTCTCAGGCGGAGCCTGAGAGTCCAAGTTTCTGACAAGCTCCCAGGTGGTGTCAGTGCTGCTGACACCAGTCCCCAGAACCCACTTTGAGTAGCAAGAAACTACCATAGGGTTGACAATCTTTTGCGGGAAAGGGCCAGATACTAAGTATTTTAGGCTTTGTAGGCCGTACGCAACCGCTCATCTCTGCCTTTGTAGCACGAAAGCCGCCACGGCCACCACCAACAGTGAACGGCAGTGGCTGCGTCCTGCTAAGAGCGTATGTGCACACACAGGCTGGCGGTGGCCGGCCCGACCCAGGTCCCCACTACCCAGGGTGGATCTGGAAACGTCAGTTGAAAGGCAGCGGGGACTAATCGGGGTGCGTCAGAGAACCGAAATAGGAGCAGGCGGGCCTCGTGGGGGTGGGGTGTGAGTCTGGGGTGTGCCCTATATCCGTGCGTGTGTGCTTGTCAGTGTGCGAGTCTGTGCGTGGGTTCGTGCTTACGTGCGTCTGCGTGCGAGTGTGGGGCGTGGGGGCGAGCCTGCGTGTGCGAGTCCGTGGACGTGTGCTGTGTGTTTACATGAGTGTGCATGTGGAGGGGTGTGTGTGCGTGGCTCCTCGTGCCGGTGTGTTGGTGCATGTGGGGACCTGCACACACTCAGCCTCGGGGGCCGTCGAGGGCGAGGCCCGCGGTTTCTGGTGGTTGGAGTCAGGGACAGGACAGGGTCCCCGAGGTAACAGGAAACAGAACTACTGCAATCGAACGGGAAAAGCTCTCTCGGCTTTTCTGCTGACAAACCGCAAACTGCCCACGTCCACCCCCACCCGTCCCCCTTCCTTCCTGCCACAGTGGCAGGTGGGGCTGTCGCGGCTGCCCTGGGCTGTGCCTACACCTGCCGCCGTGTCCAGGGTCCACCTCTCCTGGCTTCCAGCCTCGCCTGCGGCCCCTGCCCCACCTTGTGGGACCCACTGGAGTCTCTTGTTGCAACAGAAAACCAGCCCCCGCCCCTCCTCGGGCCAGGCCTGGCCTCTGGCTACTGCCTCAGCCCCGTCATCACAGCCCGAAGCTGCGTTAGCTCCGGCAGGAGGCCTGCTTGCGTGCACACGCCCGACAATGAACGCCCAGGGGACAGCAGGGAAGAGCGGTGTGGGGCGCAGGAGCGTGCGGTGCGGGGCGCAGAGGGGCGGGCGCCACCAGAGATGGGCGCTCAGGGGCCTCTCGGAGCAGGGCCTGGAGACTGAAGTCTGAGGGCGGGAAGGGAGGCCTGGGCCGAGTCTGAGCTTTTCAACCATTGTCCGCCTTCCCCTCCCCTCTCCCCTGCAGCCGGCCTGCCTTCCCCTCTACCCGGAAGTGGCTCCCAGCATTGGCACAGGACCCATAGAACGGCCCGGGCCTCTCTGAGAGCACGCCCTGCGCAAGGCTGGGTGCTAAAGGCTTTGTGAGCACAATCTCAGTGAACGTAAACACTCAGTGGGGCAGGGACTGTTCTCCCCATTCACAGAGGAAGAAACTGAGGCTACGGGGAAGTTCTGTAACTTGCCCAAGAACTAGTGATGATAAAGTGGTGGACGGTACTGGAACCCAGGTAGGGCTCAGAGCCAACAGTTCAACCCCGGGAAGGGAAGGAGAGGCCTCCTGGAGTGCGGCCGGAGGGCAGGGAGCCTCTGCTCTGCCTCCCACTGGCATCGGCCAGGCTGCAGGTCCCCGCTCTGAGACTTAAGCTGTCTGTGCCCGGCGACCTCCGAAGTCCCTGCAGCTTACCGTCTGCCCAGAGCCGTCCAGCCGAGATAAAACCGGAGCTAAATAGATCTTTTTAAATGTTCTAGTAGCCACATTAAAAATAAAAGGAAACCAGTGAAGCTAATTTTAATAATAGACTTTATTGAACCTCATACATCCAAAAAGCTGTTGTTTCACTAGGTATTCAACGTACGGTGTTATCAGATGTTTCACATCCTGCCTCCTCACCGAGGCCACTATTCCGACATTTGTTCTGTACTCACGGCCATCTCATTTCGGACCAGCTGTGATTCAAGTGCTTCACGTGGCTCGTGGCTGCTGTACTGGGCAGAGCAGGTTCTCAGAGGGGTTGGCAAACTTTTCTGCAAAAGGCCAGATGGTGCACTTCAGGCTCTGTGGGCCATGCGGTCTCTGTGGCGACTGCTCAGCTCTGTCATAGACCCAAAGCAGCAACAGACAATACCTACTTGAATGGTAGGGCTGTGTTCCAATCAAATGCTCTTTATGAGCATTGAAATTTGAATTTCGTATTTTAATATGTCACAAAAGATTATTTTTCCTTTGATTTCTTTCCCCAATCATTTAAAAATCTAAAAACCATGTTTAGCTGGCAGTGGGCCAGTGTTTGCCCACTCATGGCCTGGAGGGTTTGTGAAACACACATTACTGGGTGCACCCCATAATTTCTGATTCAGTAGGTCCTAGTGGGGAGCACCTGAGAATTTTCCCTCCCCTCAAGTTCCCTGGTACTTCTCTGGGGAACACGCTTTGAGAACCGCTAGTCTGAAATAGATCAGACCGTAGGCAGGAAAGGAGTGATCTCAGTGCGGGGTTGGGTCTCACCTAGAGCCTTGAGTGAGCTGGGAGGGAGGTCAGGCCGCCAGCCCAGGCACTTCCTTCTGAATCTTGTTCCAGAGGCTTCCAGCAGCTTCTGTCAATCGTCCGTGGCCGCTTAGCACACTGGTTACAGCATCCTCCTTGTCTTCCTGGCCCCCTGGGCCTCTCACCTGCCTCTTACTTACTCTGGCCTTACCTGGACTTCCTACCCTTGGCAGGTTTGCCTGTTTGATATTCTGATTCTTCTTTCTCCCCTCCCTTTAGGGAACAAAGGAGCTGTGGGGGTGTCCTTCATGTTCAATGGAACCTCCTTGGGGTTTGTGAACAGCCACTTGACTTCAGGAAGTGAAAAGAAACTCAAGTAAGGCAGCCCATCCCCTCAACACCAGAGCCCCTGCCCGGGGCCTTCTGGGTGTCCTGCGGCCTTTAACGGCTTTTCATGGTCTCATTAAAGGCAACTGACCTTGTGTGTGGATGAGTTTTGTCTGAAGGTTGGAAAACACACTTCCTTGTGTCACTAACCTGATGTTCCCTAGCACCACTCCATTACTGAAGGGAAAACCGCATGGGGCATCTTGACAGGGCAAAGCCTATTCTGCCTATTGATATGAAGGCAGCAGCCATTCAGAATATTCACTATTCTGATTCCCTGCTGAGCAGCTGAGTCCCATAGCACAGCGCGGAACCAGCGACCCTGTACGAGGTGGCCGCTTTCACCTTGCATTAGGCGAAACCAAAACTACATGAACATTC
This sequence comes from Lepilemur ruficaudatus, assembly GCA_963574885.1. Classification (NCBI taxonomy): domain Eukaryota; kingdom Metazoa; phylum Chordata; class Mammalia; order Primates; family Lepilemuridae; genus Lepilemur; species Lepilemur ruficaudatus. The sequence goes on from CAUYRT010036366.1 coordinate 20,509, forward strand.
TCCGGTTCCTGGCCCTGGGAGACAAGAAACTGAGTCCCTTCAACATCACTCACCGCTTCACTCACCTCTTCTGGCTGGGAGATCTCAACTACCGCGTGGATCTGCCCACCTGGGTAAGAAAACGCCCCCCAGGACTGGGACTTGGGCTGGGGCCACTCAGGATGGGGTCCTCGAGTCAGCTCCAGGCAGACAGTCTTGGAGACACAAGGACCCAGCTGGGAGACAGTGACTCTGTCAGGGACTCACTGCTGTTCCTGCTACGGAGCCTCGGCCTCTCCTTTCGGTTCCCCCTGCTGTCACTTAGCTCCCACATAACTGTCACGGCCACCCCTTCTCCCATTGCTCTGTCACCTGGGTCATCCAGCTCCCAGCCGTAGCCCTGCAGTGGCCCCGATCAGAAGGGAAGGGGTGTCTCACCCGAGGCCGGGCATGTCCTTGTTCCAGGAGGCAGAAGCCATCATCCAGAAGATCAAGCAGCAGCAATACGCGGATCTCCTGTCCCACGACCAGCTGCTCACCGAGAGGAAGGAGCAGAAGGTTTTCCTGCACTTTGGTAAGGACACCGGGCCGGCTCCTGGACCGGCTCCCCTTTCCCCCAGTGTCCTTATGGGAGGAGGATTATGCCTGGACAGCAGAGAAAGCTGACCAGATGTGCAACTTGGGGAATCAGAATTGAAACCAAAGTGTCTGTGTTTCAGAGGAGGAAGAAATCACCTTTGCACCAACCTACCGTTTTGAGAGACTGACTCGGGACAAATACGCCTACACTAAGCAGAAAGCAACAGGGGTGAGTCCTCCTCGCAGAAATGTCCCTGCCCTCCACCGCCACCCCGCTCGTGTCTGTGCTCAAAGCAAACAGAAAGTAGAAAGCATCCTCGTCCACTAGGCAAGGAAAACAAAGGAAAGGAAAGAGCAAACGTTAGCAATCAAGTGATATGTGTCACAGCAAAAGGGCATCCGGACTTGTGCACTGCAACAAGCGGGACTGATAACACTTATGATTTACCTTCTGCCCAGGTATTCTGAGATTCTGAGAGGATTTTAAACCATTATTTCCTTAACTGGGTTCTGAAGCTTATTTAAAAAAAAAAAAAAAAAGTCCTATGATCAATTATACTTGCTAAACTGCCAAGTGAGTCAACATCAAACAGGTTTCTTCATTGCAGGACTTACCAGAGCCTTTACAGGTGTAAGAGCGTTAAGGTTCTCCATGAGGAAATCTATGTGCCAAACTCAATTGATCATGCAATACCAATTAATATCTTTTGAGGCCACTTGTGTTCCAAGGAACAGTGTTTGGGGAAAGATGCAATAAAAATATTTGTTTATTCATTTATTCAAAGATATTTACTGGTGGCCTAATGAGAGGTAGGCACTGTCGTAGGTGCTAGGCGAGCAGAGATGAACGCGATGTCTTCCCCAAGGAGTTTATAGTAGGGAAGACAAGAGAAGTGCACAGTTACCTGGAACTATAGAGAGAACGTGGCGATGGAAAATGCACTGAAGAGCAGTCAGAAAAGGAAACGGCCACAGGGCAGGGAAGGATCAGGGAAGCCGGCCCACGGCAGGGTCCCCAGGGTTAGGGGACTGCAGTGGTAAGGTACCCAGGGCAGCCAGACATCCAGGGAAAGGGAGAACAAGTTTAAAATGTCGTCTGAAAGAGTTCTGGGCGTCACCTGGGCTCAACTGGCAGGGGCGGGAACCATTCAGAGCTGCTGCCTCGAATGAGGCTGAGACCCCAGGACGGGACACCCTCTTGTGAGGTGTCCGCCGACTGCCACCTGGATGGGCTCCCCTGGCCTAAGGACGCCGTCAGGGCAGGACCACAGGGGCACGTGTGTGGCCAATGCAGGATGGCCTGGTTTGACTTGGGCTCATGTTGAAACAGATGAGGGCCTGAGATGGAAGAGTAAGATGTCCTGGATGCCAGGAGGTGACAGGCAACAGGAAGCCACTGAAAGTTCTGGGCACTGGTGGCATCAAAGTGGCACAGGAAGAATTTTGGTCATGTCACTAAAAAGGATGAGGATGGCGCAGGGCACCAATGAGGAGGCCATTATAGTTTTTCCAGCTGAGCAGTAATTTGGGCTTCAGGGAGAAAAACAGTGAACATGAAAGAAAAAGAGAAAAGCAGGATCCATTGGAAGAGCTGATTGCCCTCCGCCAGGGTGGATGGATGGATGAGTGGATGGGGAGATGACTAGGTAGATGGGTGGATGAATAGGTGGGGGGCTGTGGGCTGGAGTATGTCATTAAAGCAAGTAGCTGGAGAAGGCGAGTAGAGTCGGGGTTGAAAATACAGGTAGAGGGGTTCATCTGAGTAGGAAAGAAAGTAATTGAAGGTGAAGATACAAGAGCTACTGCAGTAGGCAGGAGGATAGGTGAGGGAGCATAAGGTGAGTTGACCTTGGTCTAAAGCAGGAGCCCAGGATGTCTGAACGTGTGGGGCACGGCAGTGGAGGTGGGACTCGAAGCAATGAAAAGAGTTTAAAGCCACCGGTGGGCGATTCTACAAAAAGCCAGCCGCAGATGAATTCGAGGATTGCAGAGGCCACCAGTTAATGCTTTCTGTTACGGATTAAAAAATAAGCGGCAGGCATTTTACAAAGCCCGTGACTTTGATTTGCAGATGAAGTACAACCTGCCCTCCTGGTGCGACCGGGTCCTCTGGAAGTCGTATCCCCTGGTGCACGTGGTGTGTCAGTCCTACGGTGAGTTGAGACACTGGGTGAGGGCAGACCAGGTTCAGAGAAGAGCACCACGTTGGGAGGCAGGACTGCCCTAAAACGACAGGGCTTCAGTCGTTCATCTGTAAAACGGGAGCACTGCCTCCAGCCCTAACCAGGTGACCTGAAAGAGTTGGTGTGTCCCCACCCATCTGGGAGGCAACAATACATATCCCCTGCTTTGGGAGACATTTGCATTATGGCATACTTTTTAAAAGAAATTCAGTTTTATTTCTTTTGAAAAGAACATATTAGATTGGAACCATATGAAAGTGGCGTTTTCATCTGTTAAAAATGATCAACAGTTGGAAATTCATATGGTTCAACCTAATACATAAGTGTACATACATGTATTTGGGAAAGTTTAAAGATACATTGAGTTAAATTGATGAAAAAGGCACAACATACAGCATTAAAATAAATAATTGTGGAATAAGTTATATAAACAATTAAGAAATAACTGCTGACCTTCAGAGTTTAAGGTATGCTGAAGGAGTTCTTAATTGCCTCAATGTTTATCCTTAAAAGCTACTGATTAGTTACTATTACTTTGCAAAGTGAGACCTTAAAAATTCATAGGGCAGAATTTCTTGGAACACTTTATGGACTGAGAATCATGGTATTATTTTTAAAGCATCCCAAATTCCCAGACAATGGTATCCAAAGGAGGGTCATCCTGGTCCCCAGGTGCACCTCACATGAGCAGGTCACAGGACAGGATCCCTGGATAGACAGCCAATGACCCCAGGCCTGTCCAGCAGGGCGCCCCTGACCCCAACCTTCCCCAGAGTGAGGGACAGGGAGACTCTTGCTGCTGCCCAGTGGCCACCTTCCTGGCTCCCACTGTCTGGGGACCAGCAAATCAGTCCCACAGATTTAACTCTGGTCCCACAAGTTGAACTGATTTCCATTCATTCTATTGCTGAATAACAAACTACCCTAAAACCTGGTTTCTTAAAGCAACCATTTATTTGCTCACAATTCTCTGGGCCCAGCTGAATTTGGACTGCTCCTCTCTGTTCTGGTTGGTGTTGGCTGGGCACGGCCAGGTAGGAGCCCACTCGGATCTGGAGTTGGCTGGCTGTAGGCAGGGGGCAAGGGTGGTAATGCATCCTCCAGCAGTCTAGGGCAGGCGTCTTCACTTCCTGGTGTCAGGGTTTCTATCTTCAAGACTCACCTATGGGAACTATGAATATTTTTAAGACTCTGTTTGCTTCACATTTACTAGGTTTCATTGGCCAAAGGAAGTCACATGGCCAAGCCCAAAGTCATTGTGGTAGGAGGCCACAGAGGGTGTGGTTACTAGGAGGTGTGGTTTCATTGAGGGCCACACATCTAACAGTCTACCTCCCAGGTTTAAGGGCACATTGTAGTGCCATTGCTATTATGTTTGATGCGGATCTAAAACATTTTGAGAATATTTTTTAAAAACTGCTCATCAATGTTTTAACTTCTCCCTGGACCACCCTCTTCTCTGCAGCCACCATGAACTGGTAGCCCTGCAGCCAGCCCCACTCCTGAATTCTATCCTGTCCTGCTTTGCACAGCACTGGGCCTCTCTGACTTCTTGCTCATGTCCAAACAGCTTTTAGGCTGATGCCCTCCCAGGAAACGTTATCCCCTTTCTTTCCTGGATAACCTTTCCACCTGGACCCTTGACTCCATCTCCTCCTCCTCCACAGCCAGTGGTCCCACTCTCTTCTTTCTCATCAGCCTCTTTCTCCATTCCATCTCATTGTTTTGGTTTGGCTTTCTGGTGATCCTTAGCAAGGGAAGTATTTCATGTTTCTTAGCCATCTGTATTTCTTTGGTGAATTTTCTACTCATATTCTTTGGTTGGTTGAGTAGTGGGGTGCTCATCTCTTCTTACTAATGTGTGAAAGCTTTATAGAAATGAATATCAAATCTGCTTTATCACCTTCTTGTTCTCCTGTGCAGTTTTTCCTTTTCCATTTATGGTTGGTGTGCCCTGGAATTCCAGCCTCATCTCTTCTTACCCTTCATATCTTCCCTCTGAAAGCCCAAATGTCCTCATGGCTTCTGCTTCCACCTAATTTCATGGCTCTAAATCTAAAGATAAGTCTCCAGCTTTGAGTGCCCAGGTTCCTGCCAGACATCTCCCACTGGCTGTCTCAAAAGCACTCAGTCTGCTAGAACTATTCCTTTTCTCTTCCCCTGCAAATGTGTTCCGGTGCCTTCCCTTCTCATCCGAGCTCCAAGCTCTTTAACAGATGTGTCTAGGCTCAGTGTCTACACTTTGTCACCTTCTACTATCTCCTGATCCTGCAAGGCACTGTGGGGTGGGAAGGTGTGCTATCTGTCTCACTGATGAGCTGAATGACAATAAGTCCTTATCCCACTCTGCAACTTGGGCTCCTCATCCATAAAATAAAGTGATGAGAGCAGAAAAATCTCCATGGTTCACACTCCATAATCTATTTAAAAATTCACGTGTCAGCCAGGTGCAGTGGCTCAGACCTGTAATACTAGCACTTTGGGAGGCTGAGGCAGGAGCATCACTTGAGCCCAGGAGTTGGAGGTTGCAGTGAGCTATGATGACGCCACTGCACTCCAGCCTGGGTGACAGAGTGAGACTCTATCTCCAAAAAAAAAAAAAAAAAAAAAATTCAGGAGTCTTTAGGAAAAACTAGCACAGGCTCATTTTATCTATGGAGAAGGCAGTGTGCACACTGTCTTTCACTGAACACTTGAAGCACAGCAGGTGCAAAACTGTGATACTCCTGGAGGGCTTCACGATGAAAGTTTATTTCTGCCTTGGAGTTGCCATCCTTGGCTTGACCAGTAGGGCTTCCCCTGCCCTGCTCAGAAATGCCTTCCCTCCCCTGCAGGAAGTACCAGCGACATCATGACGAGTGACCACAGCCCCGTCTTTGCCACGTTTGAGGCAGGGGTCACTTCCCAGTTTGTCTCCAAGAATGGTAAGCAACGAGCAGTGTCCCTTTCTCCATGTTCCTCAAAGACAAGGGGCATCGGGCGCTCATCTATCTTCTGGTTGCCGCGGTCAGTTTTATGCGTTAGATGAAGGCTCGTCCTTCCAGGTAAGTCGCACCCTGTCGGTTGGGGCTCTTCATATCCGAGCCACGTCACACTTTCAGTCCAGGGAATTTACTTGCTCTGCTTGGCAAATACGGCAGCCTTCTGAGCCTTGGCTTTAGCGCAGTCTGGAAAATTGGGTAAATCGGGGTTTACTGAGGTGTGGCCTAGCTACCACCAAAGACAATTCCAGCGGAGACATGAGTAAACATTTGTTAGCAGTGTGTTTAGTATGTTTTAAATTTGTCTCTTCTATGTAAGGCAAGCAACATTGATTTAGTGTTGTGATATAGTTTATTTAATCACATTTAAATTTAAAAAGCGAGTCTATTTAGAGAAAATATTAAGTAAATAGCAGCGCAGGTGTGTGGTGGGCAGAGACAGTAAAAATTGTGAACGTGGGATGCAGATGACTGAGTTTAGGTAAACACCGGCGTAAATAATACTTAGATTTGCAGGTAATCTTTCAAAGAATCCAGCTGAGCCCTGGCTGCCAGGCTACCCTCGTCCCAGCAGAGGCCAGGCATTCTCTGCAGTGCCCTCGGCCTGGGTGACCGGGGGCCGTGTTGTCATCTGCTCTGCCCGCTTCCTACTTCTGTGGTTGGCAGACAATCAGGTTCATTGAGGAGGCTGATTGAGGGGCCACATACAGGTTCGGAAAGACCGTCTTGCTCTGCGTCCCTCATGCCGTGAGGGGTTCGGGGAGGCTGAACACTGTCTTCCTGGGAGGCTTTTCTGCACACTTTTGGGTCTAGCCTCCGTGGCCCCAGCAGTGTGACTTCTCCTCTCCATCCCAGTCGTGCTCCGCCACCCTGTGTCCTTCCTAGCTCTGGCTGCTGTGCCTTTCCATGACCTTCCTCGCCTTTAGGTTTCACCTCGTCCCTGACTTCTACCGTCTCCCCTTGCCTTGAGTTCCTGTAGCATCGCTGGGGTTGCCACTGTCCTCTCCTGCTCATTGCTGGATAGAGCACCCACAGTACCAGCCCCACCACCGGGACTCCGTACATGGCAGATGCTCCAAAATACCGATTACCCGTATTGAGTGTTGATTGACCATCGACTTAGGCAGAGCCTGGCCTGGGTGCTGTGGGGTTTAGAAAGAGACAGGAAGGAAGGGAGGAAGGGAGTGACAGAGGAGGGGAATATTTGTCCTTGCCCTCACGTGCTCAGCATTTGTATGGAAGGACAGAACACCTGAGTAAAACCAGGTGAGGGGTGCTTGCAAAAGCATCGTGTAAATTAATACAGTTACAAGCGAGTTGACTGAGGACAGATGAGCCTACGGAGCCCAGAGTAGGAGTGGGACCACTGTGCCTAAGGAAGACAGCGCGGGCGCCTCTCGCTAGCTGAACGCGGAAACCGAATAGATGTGGACACTGAGCAACTGAGCCTTTGCAGACTCTTTGCTAGAGCTAGTGGGGAGACTGCGGCAGCAAGGTTAAGGGTGCTGCCGGAAGCCACGCAGCTTCAGAGACAAGGCTGAGGCTAGGTCTTTGCTCCTTGAACCCTTCGCTCTTTCTGCCCGGCTTCCGCCACGGCAGCTCACGGTGCGTCAGCGAGGCCGCAGCCATGGTCGGGACGCTGAGCGTGGGTGGCGGATTTGGAGGTAGCTTTATTTCAAGGAAGACGTTTCCTTTCGCTGGACTCCCACTTTCCTTGGGCCGTAAGAAGGAGCTCAGTACGTGGAGTGAGAGGCCTTGGGAGGGAGGCTGATTTGAGACGCTCCGTCTCTAAGCTCACGGAGCGACTGACTCCCTGCTCTGCGCTGTTGCAGGTCCCGGGACTGTGGACAGCCAAGGGCAGATCGAGTTCCTCAGGTGCTACGCCACACTGAAGACCAAGTCCCAGACCAAATTCTACCTGGAGTTCCACTCGAGCTGCTTGGAGAGTGAGTGGCTGCTGAAGTGCCATTTGGCGGGGCAGGCCGCGGCCCGTTCTCGCAAATGCCTTTCTGTGAGCGGCACTGTGCCCCATTTCTCCTCTTCCTGGGAAGGACTCTCCATGGGCCTCCGAGGGGTCAGACAAGTAGGGCTGCAGGTGGAGGGTCCGAGGGGACTCCAGTTACCGGAAGGGGGTCTCCTTGTGGCCTGCAGTGCTGCTGCTCTAGCCCCGGGGGCAGGGGCAGCCACGGATGTACAGATCCATCAGTCCCCTGCGGGCAGTGGGCTTCCCTCCCTGCCTGCTCAGGGCAGACTGTAACCCCTCGGTTTCCCCCAGGCCAGGGCTCTGACGCTACCAGAGAGTTCTGGGCACAGTCCCAGAGCTTGTGGAGCTGGCTGCCCTCCGCCCCTGGTTGCCGTGGCTCCTGCGTCCTATTCTTTCAAGATCACGGCATCTTTCTAAGGGCATCCACAGCAGCCGAAAGCAGGTTGGGGATGGACAGCCTCCTCCGAGCCAGCAGCATGTAGCACACACCTCCTGTGTTTAGGAAACACCCTTTCTGCGTGACATTCTAGGCATATTGTCTGAAGCTGTTCCGTGACAAGGGAATATCTGTGCGGCATCTAGCTCTCCTCACTGAGGGGGTCTGGAGAATGGGCGGGGGGTGTTGACTCCACAAAAGGAGGCACCGTGTGAGGGCATGGCTGGGATGCTTCTGGAAATCGGGAAGAAGACATGTGCCGCCAGGTACTGCTCTGCCCTCTGGGGCCCTTCCTTCTCCGACTCCGCCGGCCCAGGTCTGGCGACAGAGCAGCCTCTGCCGCTGCGGCCCCAAGCCCCAGTTCTCCAAGCAGGGTCAAAGCAGTTCCAAAAAGGATGAGGATTTTTGTGCGGGTGTTTTTAATAAACTATCGAGACACTTGCACACATTTCTATGGAAACAGCATATTAGGAAGCTTAAATTAGAATTTCAAAAGGCTGCTATCTTGAGTGGCGTGGGATGAGCTGTCATGTTGCCTAATCTTCTTGCCTGTGATGTGATGATTTCTTTGTTGCCTGGTTTGCTGCAAAGAGGAACCGAAAAGGAGGAGGAATCTCTTTGATTTTCCTAAAAATAATTAGACCATGTTGGCAAATGACCATCCCCTGCACAAAAACAGAATCCCCAGCAAGGCTGACTCCTGAATGACGCTGAGACCCCGAAAGATAGGAAAGGAGGGAGGGCCTCTTCCTGCCCCGGGAGTCTCTTCTGTCTGGCTCTTGCTCCGCCTTCTGAGAACCAGACTTCTTGTCCTCCAACAGGTTTTGTCAAGAGTCAGGAAGGAGAGAATGAAGAAGGAAGTGAGGGGGAGCTGGTGGTGAAGTTTGGCGAGACCCTTCCAAAGGTAATTCAAGAGCAAGACATTCCCCGGGGAGGAATGGGGAACTCCCCAGGCCAGCGGAACTAGCCGTGGCAGAGCTTCGGCTGGGCCTGGCCGGAGGGAGCAGGAATCCCACAGACCCAACGTGGAAGAGGCCGCCTTCCTCCCACCTGCCCGCCCTGCGAGCAAGCTCTTGGTCAAGGTGGTTTAAAACATGCTTTTTAGCAGTGGTGTAAGTGGCCCCAATATTCCTAAATGGTTCCAATTCCCCTAATGGATCAGGATGGCATCTAGAGGTTGACTCGTCTAACCATGTGATTTTGGGGAAGGAACCGGAGGAGCAGAGCTCAGAGCTGTTTGTTCATGGTCACATGGCTGCAGTAACGACCTAGGACACAATCCCCAAGACCACCGGTTCCCCTTAGGTGCTGTTCACCTGTTCAGCGCTGGCTCTGAGGGTCACAGGAAGGCATAGACAGGAGTCTGCTGGCTCCTAACTGTACACTGAGCAGGGAAGTACTTGACTATCCCTGGCCCTCTACGAGCTGAGGGTGGAATTGAAAACATGCAGCAAACCTTAGTGGGACACGCTCGTCTTTATTGCAGAAAAGTTTGGTTTTCTACCCAAACTGTTTCTGTGATGCTGAATCAACAGTGGAGGTGTGGCTGTCCCTGGGTACGAGTCGATCAGGTGCTCCAGGCGTTGCAGAGCAGGACACTGTCTTTCTCACTTCATGAGGGAGGGGTGTGACAAGAGAGTCCAGGGCTGGGAAGATCCCTCACAGGAGGGAGGGGTCTCAGGGCCTCCCCTGGAAGGTGCCCTCCGAGGTTTCAAAGGACAGCCTTCAAACGGGTGGAGGGACCCATCCTCTCCTCCCAAGGCTGGGGTGAGGTGCAAGCAGGTTTCAGGGGCCAGGCTACCCAGGCTGGCATCAACCGTTGATTGGAATCGATGCTTGGGCCACATAAAAAGGCCCTGTTATCTCAGGAACTGTGTCCAGCACAAGGAGCTAGTGTGTCTGTGACGCTCCTCTCTGTGTGTGCAGGGACCCGGTCCTGCACTGGTGCAGTCTGAGGTCACCTGGCACGGGCAGGCCCTGGCTCTGAAAATTGCTGGCAGCAGGAGATCAGGGACAGAGCTGGACTGCGGGGAGTCTGTGTCTGTCATTCACTGAGCAACACCTCTAACAGGACACTACAGGCCCAGCTGGGGGTAGCAGACACAAAGGCCGCATCCTCCCCAGGTGGGGGCAGGCCTGAGTGCCAGAGGGAACCTGGGGCAGAGCAGGGTGCAGGGGCATCCAGCCTGCCTCCTGCCCCGGGACCCTGGCATCTGCAAAGGAAGGGAGGGGAGGCGATGGACTGGGGCCCATGTGGGGTCAGGCTCTCTCCCTAGGACCTGGGAGCACAGCCCAGCTTAGGAGGCCCGGGGTGCAGTGTGGCAGTGGGGGGCAGGGAAGAAAGTCTCCGCCATGCTGGCTGGGCTATGCACGTGGGTTCCTTCCTGTTCACTTGGGCATGGAAAGCACAGACGTGAATCTGGTTAATAAGAATACCTGTCCTGTTTTCTCATGCATCCCCCGCATCTGGCTGGTGACCCTCATCCACCTGTCCCCCACTTGTCAGCTCTGACCCTGTGCCTTCTCTCTACAGCTGAAGCCCATCATCTCCGACCCTGAATACCTGCTGGACCAGCACATCCTAATTAGCATTAAGTCCTCTGACAGCGACGAATCCTACGGTAGGTGTCCCAGAATGGGTGCCCCCCCTGCCTGTGAGCTGCCAGCCTGTGCTGTAAGCGTGGGGGTGGCATCTCCTGCAGGGAAAGCCCACCTGCCACCCCTTTGCTCATCCCAGGGCTGCTGGAAAGACTATTACCAGTGGGTCATCCTTCCTGCCCCATTGGGCTTCTGGGCAGAACCGCCGGCAGCCACGCCCCACTCACTGGTTGAGCCTTTCCTGTGTGTCAGGTCTGCACCTGCGCTTTGCACGTGTTATTTGGTTTAATCCTGACAAGACCTCACAAAGCCGGGACCATTCTCCAAATAATCAGATGAGTAAATGGAGGCTCAGAGAGGCCAAGTGACTTGCCCAAGTCACCCAAGTAGTAACTGACTGAGCCCTAATTTGAACCCAAATCTGCCTTCACTGCACTGCTGTCATGTGTCCCCAGCCCCCTCCTCAGGGGCCCAGCTGCAGGCTCCCCCATGCTGGGCAAGTCTCTAGAACACCTGCTCAGGCACAAACGGGCTGCTGCTTCTGTCCCCCAACAGCCACCCTCCGCATGAGGACCATCTCCCCCCACCAGAGGGATTTGGGCTGGGGTGCGGTGGGTCCCCTGCGTGGGATGGGGGTGCTGGAAACTTCTGCCCCGTGTTTTCTGGTCTTTTGCTCAGCCTTGTTTGGTGCCCGGCCGGGGCAGGCTTGTGGGGCCTGTGGCCCCACCCACTGTCCCGCCAGAGAGACCAGGGGTCGTTGTACCATCCTCAGCCCATCTGTGGCTCTAGCCCAAAGTCAGGTTCAACCTTGCACTCGTACATGCAGTGTGGCTGGAGGACAGGGTGAGGGGTGGAGGGCCGGAGAGAGGCTGGAGGCAGCTCCTTACAAGCCAAGCTTAGGATAAACTCCTTATCCTGAGGGCCATAGGGAGCCATTGAAGATTCAGGCAAGACAGTGACAGGTCAGAGTCACATCTTGGAAATTTGCACTTGCCGTGATGGAGGTGAGAGGTGAGGGAGCCAGAATGAAAGTAGTGGCAATAAAAAGGGAGAGAAGGGGATAAAATCGAGAGGTGCAGAGTAGAGACATTGTCAGGGCGTGGGGTTGGGGAGAGGCGGTGTCAAGGATGACCCTAAACTTGTGGTTTGAGCCGCTCGGTTAATGATGTTTCCATTTCCTGCTGGGTCAGTGGGAGCGCAGCAGGCAGGAGACCAGGAAGGCGCAGCCAGAGTAGGAGGCAAACCAAAGGCTGTGGTGCTGGGGACACAGTCAGAGGAGGGTGTGGTTCAGAGGGATACAATAAAACAAAGACTGAGCACTGTCCCTTAGGCAGAGTGACTCAGAGACCCTCCGAAAACAGTATCCATGGTGGGCCAGGGTCAGGCTGGGGAGGGGTAGGGGGTGAGGAGCCAGAGGAGAATGTGAGCTGGGGCAGGGGAGGGTGTTTGTGCCCTTGTTGGTTTTAAACGGAAGAGCTTTGCACATGCCCTTCGGTGGAAGCCAGTGGAGAGAAAGAGGCTGAAGACACAGGGTCACCTATGTGTGGCACACACCCCCACCCCCGTGCAGGGCACACCTGGGTGTAGGTGCTATCACTCCCCTGGTTGGAGAGGTGAGGAAAGGAGGCTGGGAGACCTGAAGAGCCCTGTCCAAGGCCACACAGCTACTGAGTGGCTTGTCAAAGGTAACTGTGTGACCTTGGGCTTGAGCCCAGGCAGCACTGATCAGAAGGTCCCCGAGCCAGGGCAGAGGTGGCAGAGCCTCGGGAATCTGTAGTGACGGGAACAACAGGATCCCCGGGGATACCGGAATGTCCGAAGCTCTGTGGCAGGAAACGGGCGGTGCACGGAGTGGAGCGAGCTTGCATTTTCTCATTGGAATGCTGCTTTCCTCCCTTGTTTCTCCCCCGTGCTGGTCCTACTCACAGCAGCATGTCCCAGTGATAAAAAGGAAAAAGAGTCAGGGACGTCTCCTTCTCCGACACAGCAATTGTTCTTATAACGGCTGCAGGGTGTTCCATGGTTTACTGTCTCCTCCCTTTTGAAAGCATCCCTCGCTGCCGCTGCAGAGCCTCTGCTGGCTGCTTTGCTGCTAGTGCTCTCGGTAACACCGAGGTGCGTCTCTGTGGACAGCTTTCACTCTTCAGCTACATCTTGTATTCCTTTGGATCATCTCTGTAGGACACGTTTGCTGGGTCAGGGGGTATCAATATGTTTGTGGTACGTGGTGTTTAGCAGCAAACTGATTGCCATACAGGCTGCCTCAGTTGACCGTGACACAGTTGGGTTTCCCCAGATCCTTGCTGGCCTCGGGGGGTATTTTTCTCCCTCCTGTTTTGTGCCGAGTTCATTCTGTGAGGGAGCACCCTAGTGTCTCCCTAGTTTGCATTGTTGATGGCTAGGAAGGCCAGACTACTTCCATTTATTGATATTAGGTAACTATTGATCTTTCTGTGTGAAACGTCTGTCTGTACTGTCTGCCCATTTATCTCCTGGGGATTTGATTTTGAGGAGTTCCTCGTGGGGTTCAGGTAAAGAACCCCCTTGCCTGTGACGCTGCAGCTGCAGCTGCTGTTCAGTCAGCTTCTTTTTTATTTCAGTTTTTTCTTTGTGCAGAAATTTTAAGCTTGCATATCCTCCTCATTTCTGGTCCTATTTTGTCATTTCCGTTTTTTTTTTTTTTTTTTTTTTTTTTTTGAGACAGTCTTGCTCTGTCACCTGGGCTAGAGTGCCGTGGCGTCAGCCTGGCTCACAGCAACCTCAAACTCCTGAGCTCAAGCGATCCTCCTGCCTCAGCCTCCCGAGTAGCTGGGACTACAGGCGTGAGCCACCACACACAGCTGATTTTTTCTATTTTCAGTTAGTGGGCTAATTTTTTTTTCCTATTTTTTTAGTCTCACTCTTGCTCAGGCTGGTCTCGAACTCCTGAGCTCAAGCGATCCTTCCCCCTCGGCCTCGTGGAGTGCTAGGATTACAGGCGTGAGCCACCGCGCCCGGCCTGTCATTTATTGCATTGCTTCCAACCTTGGGATGTTATCATCCCTACAGGAATCAGATTAGTGTTTAATTCTCTCTGCTCCGTCTTCTACGATGTAGTTTATTTTTCACATTGACTAATCCACATGGAGTTCACCATGCTGTTAGGTTTGAGACATTGGCCCCAAATTGCCGAGGCCTTGTTCTGAAGGGCTTATTGAACATCTGTTACCTGAGCCTTAGTTTCGAAGGACCATCCCCCAGGGGTAGAGTGACTCTTGGGCCTAGTGCTCAATGCCTCTGCTGGGAGGTGGCGGGTCCTCACTGGCCGTCTTCCCTTCCCCAGGCGAGGGCTGCATCGCCCTCCGGCTAGAAGCCACAGAGACCCAGTTGCCCATCTACACACCGCTGACCCACCACGGAGAGATGACCGGCCACTTCCGGGGGGAGATCAAGCTGCAGACCTCCCAGGGCAAAATGAGGGAGAAGCTCTACGGTGAGTGCCGAGCCCCCCACGGCGCCTTCTTCAGCCCCGCCACCGCCACCTTCCGGACAGAGAGGCGCTTTCGCTCAGCACAGCCGTGGAATATTCTGTCCGCTGCGGCTCTGAGCAGAAATACAGCATAGGCAAGGGTCTCACGGACGGTCTGGCCCAACCCTCCCCAGACTCACTCCCGGCAGACCCCCACACCCGGCTGATCGCCTTTCCTGCCCCAGGCAACCCACACGTTCAAGGACATGCGGTTTGTGCATTGCCCAGGGCCCCGGCCCTCACCTTCTCTCAACCCATAGGCCCTGCCACTCCCATGTGCCCCTCCACCACAGGGGGACCAAGAGCACAAAGCAGACCTCCCAGTGTTAACTGGCTCTTTCCCGGCAACCCAGGGAAGGAGACTGGAGCGATGGCTGCAGGATTTCTCGTGCAACCTCTGTTCATCCACAAGGCCTCCTGGTGCCACTCCCACGTACAGACATACTCATACGCGCCTGAACCTTCCCTGCACGGCACCCACCCAGGGCTCTGCTCCTTCCAGATCACTTTGTCCGCTATGTACGTCAGAAGCCCCCCACCCTCGCCCCTGGTGCATTTCTTGGGCTTCCCCTACTCTGGCTCAGCCACCCTCCAAAACGGCAGCTACCTCTCCCGGCAGGGTTCCTCTACACCCTTCAGCTTGAACTCAAGTCTTTCTGACCTGTTAAGCACCACTTATTGGCTCTGGCTGGCTGTTGGGAGGATTCATTTATCGTGGCTCTCAGAAGTGACACCGTGCAGCCGCGCACAGTGGCGAATACTTGTTGCAGCTGTTTCCTTACCTGACATAAAACATCAGCCTCGGGAGTCATGCTCTGTCTGTCCCCAGAGGAGACCCGCGGATTCGTTAGATATAAGTGGTCACCACTCTGTTATGTGAATGTGGAAATGTGGCCGAGAGACCTGAATAACATAGTGACAGCACCAGGGAGTGTCTAGACTGCAACTTGTAATTTTCTCTTAATCCTGCCCAAAATTGTAAAACTTGGAAATTGACATTTATACTTCCCATTAGTATCCATCACGTGAACACTTGTCTGCTTGAAATAACAAAAGACGTTAGAGATACAAAGCCGTCCAAACTGTGTTAAGTATTTCTTCCAAAAGTACTCAGATAACAATGCCTGCAATGAATTGGCCTTTAACTACACACTGGATGTGCAAAATGATTATCTCATTGACGTCATCTCATTCATCTCTTACAACAGCCCCGTGAGCCAGGCACTGTTACCTCTGATAGATGGGGAAACTGAGGCACAGAGGTCGTGTGGTTGGCTGCAGGCCACGTGGCTAGTAAGTGGCGAGGCCAAGGTGAAGTGCCAAGCTGGCAATGGCAAACGTGCTGGTCTCCTGCCTCTAGCGCAGATGTGGAGAGCGCAGGATTCACCACTGTGGAAGCTCCAGTCCATCGAGGGCTGCTGCCCCCGGCATGTGGCTCCCCTGCCCTGTGGGAGCTCCTCTCTCTAGCAGGACAGTGGATTGGAGTGATGGGGACTTGGCACCTCCACAGCCACAAGCCACGGTCAGAAATGAAGACGGGGTCCCCGTTTCCCCCTAAGCCTCACGAGCAGGTTGGCTTTGAGTACCACGTGCTCTTCAGAGCCGCCTTGTCATGTCTGCTTTATTCTGATCTGACCGGAAGTGCTTGCCTGTTTTGTCCCTTGCTGAGACCAACAAGTTGGATGTGTCCCATGAATTGACAACTCTGGGCCACACTATCCGACTCTCACAGGCATAACCAAGTGGTCACTGAACTCCCGTGAGGCCTCAGAATCTTGCTTAACCCACCTCCCCAGGTAGCTGTCTTTCATGTTTAGCTTCGTCCTCCGTGGAAACCACTTTGCCATCCCCGGCCCAGTCTCTGGGGCCTGGGCCCTCACGTGCCCCTCCCCGGCCCTTTCCTTCCAGACTTTGTGAAGACAGAGCGGGACGAGTCCAGTGGGCAGAAGTCCCTGAGGAGCCTCACCAGCCACGACCCCATGAAGCAGTGGGAACCTGCCGGCAGGTAGGGCGGGCGTGCCTGGGATTCGGTGAAAACGGCTGTGGCCCTGCGGACCCCGGGAAGGTAGCTGCAGAGAAACCACAGACGCAGGGAACAGGAAGCTCTGGCCCAGGAGAGGTGCTCTCTCGAGTCTTCTGACCACAAACCCCACGTCGCTGGGCAGGTTTATGTGACCGTGATAAAGCCTGGGAGACACTCTGTCTTGGACAGTCCAGTCACCTGTACCATGTGTCCAGATCTAGAGGAACCACGGCAGATAGGTGCAGTCCCTGACTTAGGACCCCATGGCCTAGTCCAGGAAGAAATGACTGCGGAGAGGACTGAGGGATTCCAAGTAGACACATGGTTGCCACGTCTCCCGGGGGACTGGGGACATCAGCAGTCATGGGGATCCGTGACCAACTAAACCCCGTCCTGACACTAACGGGAAATCATTGGGGGAAAACACACACAGGTTGCTCTTGGCAGAGATGGAACGGGGATTAACAGGGATGTTAGAGTCTGTATTGCTAGGGGACAGTGTCCTCAATCGCAGCGTTGCCTCTGGAGTGGTGCTGGAGTGGTCTTGAGTTCCAGAATCCAGCCGGCGAGGGTTCCCCTCCCCCGGGTCCCCACAGTGCCTGTCCCCTCGGCCCTTGCCGTCACCCCACCCAGCCCCATGCACACGGGAGCTCCCATCTCCAGCCCATGGCCTAGTCCACGTCCAGCCTGCGGTGGCCCCAGCCGTGGGCACTCAAGCACTGCTGTCTCCCTTCTCCCACGTGCCCCCCGGCTCTGCAGTGTCTGCTGGGTTCCAGAGTCGGGATCCGTGTAGGGAAACGAATTCTTTCCATTTTGAGTAGGATGAGAACCAGCACGGATTTCTTAAGCAGGTGCCAGCGGCTGGGATGTGGCTGGGAACCAGGCTGTTGTGCAGATGGGAGCTGCGAGTGTAACCTGTACACACAGAGCTCCGTTAGTTCTCCTGAGGCCACTGCCTGACACAGAGGCAGCGTCTATGTCTTTTGGGGCCACCTCGTCTGGGCCACCCCCTCCACAGCTTTAAGTAGACTGCCCCCCATGCCAGGGGCCAACCCTGACCTCTATGACCTCACCCATGTTTCCAAACGCCCGCACGGCTGTCCCCACCCTGATACTGCACACACAGCAGTGCAGGCCAGGGTGTCCCAGATGAACCCCAGCTTCTTCCCTCCTCCCCACCTGCTCACTGGCCTTCAGACCATCTTGGGACAGGCCAAGTCCGTCTTGCCTCAGGGCCTTTGCACGTACTGCCAAGAACATCCTCCCCTCCCTTCTCTCTACCTGCTCATGTTCTTACCTCGGCTGAAAGACCTCCTCAAACGGGGCCCCGACCCTCCTGTTAGTCTCCCTCTCTACTTCCTGTTACTCTTACTCTCGAGCACTGCAGGAACACCACGAGTCTCTGCTACCTAGCGGGTGTGTTGTTTGTTTCTTCCTTCAAACGAGAGTTCAGCGAGAATAGAGGCAGCGGCTGCCTCTCTCATTCACAACCCTATTCCCTCCTCCTGGGCCAGGGCCTGGTGACTAGGCGCTCAGTGACGACTGTGTAGCATGCTTGGGTGGATGGATGAATCCACTGCCCAAGAAGGGAAGGGGTTGAGAGCCGGAGACAGCCCGAGGCATATCAGAGGACATGGTCCTTGGGCCGGTGCTGCCCTCCAGAAGCGAAGGCGTCCCTGAGATGTGACTCTGTGTCTTCCCTGCAGGGCCCCTCCGTGCAGTGGCTCTGGCATCACAGAAATCATGAACCCCAACTACATGGGGGTGGGGCCCTTTGGGCAGCCGGCGTCCCTGCATGTGAAGCAGACCCTGTCCCCCGACCAGCAGCCCACAGCCTGGAGCTATGACCAGCCACCCAAGGACTCCTCCCTGGGACCGGGAAGGGGAGACAACCCTCCGACGCCTCCCTGCCAGCCGCCCCTATCACCCAAGAAGTTTTCATCCTCGACAGCAAACCGGGGGCCCTGCCTCAGGACACAGGAGTCAAGGTGAGCGTCCTCGTCATTGAGCCCTCTCTTCCCTGCTGACAGGGGTCCCCCAGGTTCTCACCCTAGAACGGAACCTCGGAATGGCAGGGATTTGTGTCTGCTTTGCTCACTACTTATCCTCGGGGCCTGGAACATGGCAGGCACTCGAGATGTGTTTGTGGAATCTCCCGTGTCCTAACTTCTCTGTGCAACTTGATTTAAAAAAAGAGAAAGGATAGAAATTTGTAATGATACTGCCCCCAAAAAGCAACCTCCTGTAAAAACTACATTTATTGAAAAATATGTTTCTGGAACCAGTGAACCCTCAGGCATCTTCCATTCCCTGGAGGGCACCGTGGAACAGGGGTGGGATTTTCACGTAGAGCCCCTCCCAACCTCGGGTTCCCCTTTCTCTTCTCAACCATGAGGGTCCCTGTTCCCGTATGCAACTTCCTAGTGTCCCATATGGGGGACATTTAGAAGCCGGAACCAAGAATGCAAAAGGGAGGCAGAGCGGCCAGGCTGCAGAGGGACAGGGGTTTGGCCACGCGTCTTTGGGGAAGCCCAGGAGGTTAGGGAACGCTGGCCCGGGTGGAACTGGCCCAGGCAGAAGGAGGGGGCCAGAGAGCCGGCGGGCGGGGCAGTCGAGGAATGACCTTGAGGGGCTGCCTTCCGGTGTTATAAAGACTTCAGGGGGTCGCTCTCAGCCTCTCCTCCCCTAACACTCATTCTTTCTCCTTCTTTTCTCCTTCTTTGAGGACGTGGGGTCCCCATGGTGCTGCTTGACTTAGGTTGCCAGGAGCTGGCAGAGGGGGTGCTACCCCCCACAGCCCCCAGCTCCAGCCTTCCCGTGGGCTCTCCTCCAGACAGGAGCAGTTGGCAGTTTTGTTCCTTAAGCTTTTCTTCTAAAAAATGAATAGATGGAAGGAAGGAAGCGAGGAAGAGAAAGACTGGCCAGGACAGCGTTGCCCTGGAGCCCGGCGGTGTCTCTTTACCTCTGGTTTTCAGAATTTGCGATAATAGTTTAGACTCTGGTCATTCCCTAAGAAACTCCAGGGAAGGAGAAACAGTCTCAATTTCCTCCCCTGGAAAAATGAGGACAAAAGCCACTGTATGGGGGGTATGAGGGTGTCTGTTTGGCAAGGGCCACCTCTACGGCGGCCCAGAGAAATAGAGCTTTAAGCAACCACTAAGAATAAGGAGCATATTTGTTTAAGTAAATGTTTTTAAGTTCCCAAAGTCAGTGGATCTTTGTGAACACAGACCAGTGGGGACAGTGCTCCCTCCAGCCCCATGGGCGACAGCAGCAGGTGGGCACCCATTGGCAAGACCACAGCTTCCCTGCCGCCTGCACCCCTCCCTGCTGCCCAGGTCCCCGGCTCAGCCTGAGCAAAGGCTGTGGCAGGGGGTGTCACCAGCACTGTCAGTGTTCTCCTGCCATTGCCCAGGCCCAAGCAGGGTGACTGACCGTCCTGTTTTGCCCAGTCTTGACCCAGTTTGGGCACTAAAAGTCCCACATCCGAGGAAACCCTTCAATCCTGGGCAAACAAGGATGACTGGTCACCTACACGTGAGTCATGGTTAGGAAGAGGACTCTGCTCAGACCCTGGCCAGTGCTGAGAGACTTGTAGTCTCCCGAGTCTGAGAAGTAGAGTCACTTGCTGCAAAAATTAACTCTGTCCCCTGGATATGGGTTCACTGATTCAACAACTGGCCTGCCACGGGAGTTGGCTTCCTGTTACCTTTAGCCGGGGGCTAAGACTCATTTTTCCATTTTTTGTGTTGCCTGCGGTCTTCCCCCAGCTGCCTATCCTTCCTCTCCAAGGGTGACAGAACCTTGCCCCTAGAGGGAAGATTCACCGGTCTCCATCTCTCTGCTCTTCTCCTAGAGGAGTGAGCTTCAGAATCACAAAGAGCCTCTTGTCAGGGCTCTCTTCTTGGTCTGCCCCCAAATCCCGAAGGCAAGCCCCCTCCTCTCAGTTCAGCCGCTAAGAGGGGAGTCAGGGGTCGGGACGTCTTGCTCCTTCATCTGAAAGCTTTTGGTCATGGCCGTTTGTACGCTCCTGCACCCTCTTCCCTAGGCTAACTCACAGCAAAGGCCTCTGAGGGTCCCATGGGGGGTGCAGAAGGTGGCCTCGCATGGAGGCAGCTTGCCAAAGTCCTGGTTCGAGGCCCTGGCATCTCTAGTTACGCACCTGCTTCCTGGTCTTGCCAAAAACTAATCGGCAAAATCCCTGAGTGTACAGTCAAGCCCCCTTTGGCACGCCCCTGAGGCTAGCGGCCCCTGAGCCCACGCCTGCTCCCTGCTGAGACCTTCGAGTAGCGTCTCCACTCGCACCCTGCCGGTAACGGGCATCACAGCCCCAATGGCTCAGGTTCCCAGGGCCCCACATGTCTCGACAGCTCCTGATTTTGCAGAGAGCAGATCCCAGCATGCTCCCCTGGGACATTCTGCTGTCCGTTAGAAAGTGAAACGTGTTCCCATTCCTCATTCTCATCACCTGCTCCACAGGAAATCACCTTAGGTGAGAGCAGTGGCACGTCGGAAAACAAACCCGCCAAGGCAGCTCTTGCCTGCTTTGAATTACCACATGGAATTCTGTCTCTGCCCGTCAGTCAAACAGGCCTGTCTTCTTGTCACTGGTCTTTGTTCCCCCGAGATTTGCAAATGCCCGAGCTCCCTCTGATTCTCACCAGGACTGTTTGTTCCCTCCCACGATGGGTTAAGAGATGAGGGCCACACGACCAGGAGCCCTCCAGGAGAGGACTCCATGCGGCTGGGGGAGAATGGGCAGTGGCTTCCTTTGTGTTTGGCAGTTGGAGCTTCTTGAGCTGAGACCCAGTCGTGCACATGAGGGTCAGCAGAATCGCCGGGGGCAGAGGAGAGGCTGGGGCAGGGAGGCCAGGAAGGGAGGCCTGGCAGCACAGTTAGGGCAGGGGCTGTGGAGGGCAAGCCCACCTGGTGAGGATGAGGGGTTGGCACTGCCAGGCTGCATGGGTTCACGCTTCCATGTCTCCTATGAAACCTCCAGTGGGGTCCCCCTTGGTTACTGATACACTGATGTGCGTAATTTTTATGGGAAAAGGTCCCAGGCCAGAACTGAGGTCGCCCATGGGGATAATACCATTAACACAGTGCTGTCTCCTTTCCCTTTATTTTTATTTTCATTTTTTTTTGAGACAAAGTCTCACTCTGTTGCCGGGGCTAGAGTGCTGTGGCATCAGCCTAGCTCACAGCAACCTCAAACTCCTGGGCTCAAGCGATCCTTCTGCCTCAGCCTCCTGAGTAGCTGGAACTACAGGAATGCGCCACCATGCCCGGCTAATTTTTTCTATATGTATTTTTAGTCGGCCAATTCATTTCTTTCTATTTATAGTAGAGAC